>JABSTQ010003654.1:0-27476 GCA_013358835.2 Ixodes persulcatus
CCAGCACCAAGAAAAAAAGAAATGTGGGTCTATGTTTGAACAAATACTAGTCAAGGTTGTTCCTGTGGAGCTGTCGATCGAAAGAACAGCAAACTTTGATTTCACTCTGGTTCCAACGCCACTAAGGAGCAGTGTCGCTTGCACAAGTGTTAAGTTTTCATAAAAAATGGGGGTGGTTGTTTTGGCAGTTCTTAATATTAGTCGAGTTTGGTAGGTTCATAAAATTTGGGAGACACATTTGCTTTTATAGACGACTGGTTTTTGCAGGCATGTTACAGAACTTATATATACAGGTTAAATAAACTACTGGCTGTACACAAGTGTGAGGGGAGAGAAGCTTTATCTTAACTGAAGTGTTGTGCTATGATTCATTTTTCATCAATTAATTTAGTATCCATTGTAAATGGTACCTTCCCTGACTAGGGCCTTGTTTCTCAAAAGAATGCTCTGTGTTTCTTTGGCGGCCTATCTATTTTTATTACAAAAGATAAGTAATATGCTCCAGTATCAGAAAAACTCTTGTCATTATCAAAGACAAACTCGTTTAGCGATGCAATCACTTTCGTTTTCAAGTGATGTGCTAACAGATGTTTGCATCTGCTCCAAAAGGTTCAGTGACTACTCCAAACCAATGTTTTGCCTGCTACAGAACCTGCTACAAAAGGTCAAATGCCGCTTCCATCACTGATCGATTAAAAATTCTATCCCAATGAATCGACACCCTTTAATCGATTAATTAATTGGGTTCGTTCATTGCCATACGTAATATTTTTTTAATATCAAAATTAATTGTCTTGCTTTTGCTGAATATGTGATAAATGGCGGAATGTACAATTTCAGATTTTAAATCAACCTTAATGTGTAGTTGAGAACAGCCAAAAGACAGCCACACTCAGAAATTTTCGCTTCAGCCACAGAGGCAAAGAGGTTGATATTCTCCGGCAATAGCGAACTCCTTTGATTGTTCACAATAGCTCCTGCTGCGCTAAATGGACACTCGTGCGACATTGAAGTGGCCGGGACATGTATAACCTCCACTTGTTTAGAATTACAAATCTGTTGGCAAATTTTACTTTCGGTCAAAATTTCACCTAAAGTTTGCCTTCAAACAGGTGTATACCTCTCCATAGTGAAAGCGTTGAATTTTTACTTTTTTTTTTCATCTGTCAAAATTTATCGATTAACCAGTTAAAATGATTCATTGAAATTAAAGCATTAATTGAGCAATTGGTAGGTTGATCGATCAAATGCCCAGCCCTAAATTTAAGCATATCTCGGCTGTAGATGGATGTGCCACAACGAATCAAAGAATCCCGGCTTTTCCTTGGCATGTGTAGCATTGTTAACAAACTCTGTGGATCTAACTTTTTTTTTTTCAAGAAATGGCAAAAAAGGGTTGTAGGCTGCTTTTCTAAATGGTGGCGACCACAAGTTTGAAAAGCCCTGGCATAAGGGATGTTACAACCTGGGACAACCTTAGCGTGGGATTCTGCCAGCGCTGCAGCTGGACCATCTCCGAGCATAAGAGTGCACCGCAGTTCTCTGCAGGCCCTGCTATCTAGTTCCGCAGTTGTATTACACTTTACAGCTAGGTTGGGGATCTGGGTTGGGATTTGTGATTTTCTGCTAACAGCGTCCAAAAATGTACTTCGATGTTGCTTTCATTTCCCCCCCATTGCATGCGTGCTCTTCGAGATGTGTCGACGGAGCATGTTAATGTAGGACTGTTCTGGTTGATGCAACAACCAAAACCCCTCTGTAGACAACATCAGGATCTCGGACTTTGGTCTGGCCACTGTATTCCGCTACAAGGGGGAGGAGAGGCCCCTGGTCAAGAAATGTGGCACGCTGCCCTACATTGCCCCTGAGGTTCTTGTCAAGAGCTACCACGCTGAGCCAGCAGACGTCTGGAGCTGTGGGGTCATCCTGGTTGCTCTTCTGGCGGGCGGTAAGTGTGCTGCTTCGCTTTTCATTCTTTCCTCTGACAGAGGGGCACTATCACTGTACAGCTTCTATATGGCAGACAGATTGCTGTGGCTTATGGTGGTGCTACCATCTGGAGACAATAACTTGTATGTTCACTTTGAGCGTGAACAACATTGGAAGGGTGCCGTATGGCTCTCGCTTTTTTCTTGAGTCTTCCCGAAGGCTTGACCACATGTGTTGAAACTGTGTTTTCTGTGCTCAGTACTGTGAAATGGCAGCAGCACAGAAGCATGCAGGACATTCTGTGCACGTCTGTAAGCGTAGTTGGTTGGTACTGTAGGCTCCCATGTCATGCGGGTACACAGCAAGTACTATACTCTGTTTCATGATAACTTGGCGAACTGTGGAGGCTAGGGCCCTGCGATGAGCCACATGACCCAACGTCACTGGAACAACATTGGAAGGGTGCCGTATGGCTCTCGCTTTTTTCTTGAGTCTTCCCGAAGGCTTGACCACATGTGTTGAAACTGTTTGCTGTGCTCAGTACTGTGAAATGGCAGCAGCACAGAAGCATGCAGGACATTCTGTGCACGTCTGTAAGCGTATTTGGTTGGTACTGTAGGCTCCCATGTCATGCGAGTACACAGCAAGTACTATACTCTGTTTCATGATAACTTGGCGAACTGTGGAGGCTAGGGCCCTGCGATGAGCCACATGACCCAACGTCACTGGAACAACATTGGAAGGGTGCCGTATGGCTCTCGCTTTTTTCTTGAGTCTTCCCGAAGGCTTGACCACATGTGTTAAAACTGTGTTTGCTGTGCTCAGTACTGTGAAATGGCAGCAGCACAGAAGCATGCAGGACATTCTGTGCACGTCTGTAAGCGTATTTGGTTGGTACTGTAGGCTCCCATGTCATGCGAGTACACAGCAAGTACTATACTCTGTTTCATGATAACTTGGCAAACTGTGGAGGCTAGGGCCCTGCGATGAGGCACATGACCCAACGTCACTGGAACATTTGTGTCACCACGCCAAATGCGAGGCTAGGAGGAACCGGCTGTCATCTGCTAGCCAAGAGTCATCTGCTCTGAAACCAAACAACTTCGGATGAACGCCCACTGCAGCAACAAATCTGTCCGCTAAAATGGCGAGCACTTCAGGAACAGTTCATAAGACAACCATACGCTCAATTTAGCTGCGAATCAGTGACTGGTGCCAATACCAGGGCACAGTGCAATGTTTTGAGCGGAAACGGCCGATTACACGGCTGTGATCGCCAGCGATCGCCAACGCCCACGGCTGTACAAGGCGGAAAAAATCGAAGAGTTACGGTTGTAGCGTCCCTTGTTTTGGTTTAAATATAATTGAAACTCGTAAATTTGTGATTATTTATTCTTTATTCTTCATATTGTCACGGGTGGTGACCAAAATAATAATAATAAAACAGGAAGAAATAAACGTTTAATGTGGCGAACTTGTGCCCAAACCAAAAAGGGAATAGAAGATAATAACAAAGCGTCGCGAGCGTCGAAGTCGGCGAGACAGCAGAGTCGAACGCTGGGGCAAAAACTGACCCCGGATGGCCACGCGGAGCCCCTTTTGTACACGCGTGGGCTTCTGGAACAGTCTACGTAGAAGGTTCGGCGTGTAGAACATTCTCAACTCGAATCAGCAACACAGTTCTCGAACTTACCAGAACATTACATTAGAGCCAACAAAAATGCGTACCCGCAGCCAGGAATCGAACTCTGGCTTTCTGCGTAGAAGGCACGCGCGATAACCGTTAGGCCACGAGCGCACTGCCTACTTAGCTGCACTCGTGGCATTATTCCCCCCTTTAAAAAAAGTGCATCGTCCCGATGCAGCACAAAACAAAAAGGGTAGCAGAGTCGCGAGCCACAGTTCACAGTTCACACCCTCACAGTTCACTCTTTGATGAGAGTCCAAAGTTCTATCGTTCGTAATACGGCTTGAGCCGGACAACGTGCACCACCTTGGGTCGTGGTTGGCGTCTTGCAGATGGGCGCGTTCCGTCGGGTACAACTTCATAGTTCAAATCGCCGAGGCGTCGGATGATTTTGTAGGGTCCGAAATAGCGTTTGAGAAGCTTCTCGCTGAGCCCGCGGCGCTGTATTGGTGTCCACACCCATACCCGGTCTCCGGGTTGAAAGTGGACGTCCCGGCGACGAAGGTTATAGCGGCTTGCGTCGACTCGCTGTTGGTTACGAATCTTGATTCTTGCCAGTTGGCGAGCTTCTTCCGCGCGTTGCAAGATCAGTTGAGCATCGTCGTTGCCATCGTCGGCCGGCACGTGAGGCAGCATGGCGTCGAGCATTGTGGTAACCGTCCGGCCGTGTACCAGTTGGAACGGTGTCATTCCCGTGGTTTCTTGCACCGCTGTGTTGTACGCAACTGTGACGTACGGCAACACCTCGTCCCATGTCTTGTGCTCTATGTCGACGTACATGGAGATCATGTCGGCGATCGTCTTGTTGAGCCGCTCTGTTAGCCCGTTGGTCTGCGGATGATAAGCGGTTGTTCGTCGATGGCTGGTATGACTTAGCCGAAGAACTTCTTGAGTCAGCTGTGCCATGAAGGATGACCCGCGATCTGTGATCAGCACTTCAGGTGTGCCGTGTCGAAGGAGAATAGACTCTACGAAAAACTTGGCGACTTCTACCGCTGTTCCCGATGGCAGGGCGTTCGTCTCGGCGTATCATGTAAGATAATCGGTCGCGACGATAATCCACCGATTTCCTTGCGTCGATGTTGGGAACGGCCCAAGTAAATCCATTCCGACCTGCTGGAAGGGCGTAGTCGGGGCAGGTATCGGCTGCAGGAGTCCTGCTGGCTTCGTCGGAGGCCTCTTACATCGTTGGCACTCATGGCATGACCGTGTGTACAGGTGGACTGTTTTCGGGAGTCTCGGCCAGTAGTACTTGTCATGAATCTGGGCGAGCGTCCTGCTGTAGCCAAGGTGTCCAGCCGTCGGGTCGTCATGGCATGCTTGAAAGATTTCTTCTCGCAGGCTGGCCGGAACAACCAGCAGCCACGCAGGGTTGCTCGTTCTGAAGTTCTTCTTGAAGAGCACGCCTCGCCGCAGAACGAAGCTTGGCAAGTCTCGGGCCAAGACTCGCAGGAACTGAACTTCCTTGACCTTCGAGGTGGTCGATCACGGCGCGAAGTTCGGGGTCGTCTCGTTGAAGTGCTCCCATGTCGGTGTCTGTAATTGCTCCGAGAAAACGGGCGTCGTCGTCGTCGTCGGTGCTGTCGGGAGGAGATTCGACTGGGGCCCTAGACAAACAATCGGCGTCATTATGCTTGCGGCCAGACTTGTGCACAATGGTCACGTCGAACTCTTGCAGTCGAAGGCTCCAGCGAGCGAGGCGTCCTGACGGGTCCTTAAGGCTGGCGAGCCAACAGAGAGCGTGGTGGTCCGTGACAACGCGGAAAGGGATCCCGTACAGGTACGGGCGGAACTTGGTTAACGCCCAGACGACAGCGAGACATTCCTTGTCGGTTGTTGAGTAATTTTTCTCTGCCTTGGACAGTGCCCGGCTTGCGTAAGCGATCACCCTCTCTGCTCCGTCTTGTCTTTGGACGAGCACCGTACCTAGCCCGGCGTTGCTGGCGTCTGTGTGGACTTCCGTTTCCGCTGATTGATCGAGGTGTCCGAGGATATGGGGCGACTGGAGTCTTTCCTTCAGTTCGTTGAACGCTTGCTCTTGCTCCTCCCCCCACTGGAAGTTCACTTCGTCCTTTGTCAGATGCGTGAGCGGTGCAGAAATCTTGGCAAAATCGCGAACGAAACGTCTGTAGTGTGCGCACAGCCCAAGGAATCTTCGTACGGCTTTCTTGTCTGATGGCTTCGGAAATTCGGCGACAGCGAATGTCTTTGCAGGGTCAGGACTTACACCTTGAGCACTCGCGACATGGCCCAGGCATTTGAGCTCTCCGTAAGCAAACCGACATTTTGACGGCTTCAGTGTCAGTCCGGCATTCTGGATAGCCTGTAGCACGGCTCGCAAACGTCTCAGGTGCTCGTCGAAGTCGCTGGCGAATACCACGACGTCGTCGAGATAGACAAGACAACTTTGCCATTTCAAGCCGGAAAGAACGGTGTCCATTATGCGCTGGAACGTCGTCGGTGCTGTGCATAGTCTGAAGGGCATCACTTCAAATTCGTACAGCCCGTCCGGCGTGACGAAGGCAGTCTTTTCACGATCTCGTTCGTCGACCTCAATCTGCCAGTACCCACTCTTCAGGTCCATCGACGAAAAGTATCGGGCGTGGCGCAGCCGGTCCAGGGTGTCGTCGATGCGTGGCAGCGGGTAGACGTCCTTTTTTGTTACTGCGTTCAGTCGGCGATAGTCCACGCAGAACTGAAGAGTCCCGTCTTTCTTTTTCACCAAGACTACCGGTGAAGCCCACGGGCTGCTTGAGGGCTGGACAATGTCCTCATCGAGCATTTCTTGAACCTGCTTCTGGATGACTCCTCTCTTTCACAGAGACACGGTACGGCGACCGATGAACAGGAAGCGCGTTGTCTTCAGTGACAATTCGGTGTTTCGCAATGGTCGTTTGGCGCACCTTTGACGACGTGGAGAAGCACTCATTGAACTTGGCGAGAAGGTCACTGAGTTGTCGTCGTTGTGGGGTAGGCAGGGTTGGGTCGATGTGAAACTGCGAAGGCGGCGTTGTCTTGGGTGGCCATGAAGAAAGGTCTTCTGATATTCCGGCGATTGCGGCTGAGTCCGGGAGTTCCTCGGCGTGACCCACGGCGGTGCCTTTCGTAAGGTGCTGGGCCTCCTGTCGGAAGTTCGTTACGAGTGCGACAGTGTGTCCGTCTTGGAACTCTGCGACGCCTCTTGCGATGCTGATCCCTCTTCCTAGAAGCTACTGGAGGCTTCCTTCGAGCAAAACGTCGCCGCAGAAAGTCTCATCGACCCCGACGGGTACGAAAACACTTGACCGCGGCGGTAGGTTCACATGGTTTGCGAGGACTCGTACCGCGGATGACGTCACTTTGGGTTCCTCCGGTGGTGGAGCAGGTTTTCGTAGCGTCAGCCGGTTTGCTCCGAGGTCGATGACGGCCCCATACTCGCAGAGAAAGTCCATTCCGAGGATAACGTCCCTCGAACAGTCTTGCAGAACGACGAACTTGACAGGGCACGTCTCACCGTGGATCTCGACGCGAGCAGGGCATCTCCCGACCGGTGTGATGAGGTGCCCTCCGGCGGTTCGTATTTGAGGTCCATCCCACGGCGTCGTGACTTTTCGAAGGCGGCGGAAGAGCCTCCCACTCAAAACTGAGTAGTCTGCTCCAGTGTCCACGAGTGCTGACGCGTCGTGGCCGTCGATGACGACGTTTAGGTTATTGGACACCGTTGCAGGGGCGTCGTTTCGGTCTCTGGTAGCGTTCGAGTGGGGGCCCTCCGACGTTCGTGGAGGATCTTTGTGTCGGTCGTCTTCGGCAACTCCACCTCCAGGGGTTGCCGCGCCTAGTTTCCCTGGCGAGGAGCGAGGGGTGACAGGCTTTCACGTCGGGGTCGGTGCATCGGCGAAGCTGGACGTCGTGGCGACGGCGACCGGAACTCTCGGCGGTTGAGGCTCGGGGGACTGAGGTCGTCGCAGGTACTCGGCGATCTCCCGAGGGCGTTCACCATAACGGGGGCGCGGGTCGTTTGGGTAGAATCCGCGCAGCCCGAGTCGTCGGTATGGGCATCGGCGGTACACATGGTCAGCTTCCCCGCAGTGGTAACACAGCGGGCGTCGGTCGGCCGTCCTCCAGACGTCTGTCTTCCTCGGTGCAGGTTGCTCTGGGCGAACGTGCGCCTGATCTTCCTGTCGTCGGGGGTACTGCGGTGTCGGGGCGTCTCTTCGGGGTGGCGCCGTGGCTTGGCAGGGAGCTTGCGGCGGGCGTCGGGCCATGGCGGCGTAGCTCAACGTAGGTTCCTCCGGTGCCAGTGACGGGAACCTCTGGTTGGAGCGCCCGATGCACTTCTTCT
Organism: Ixodes persulcatus; assembly: GCA_013358835.2. Lineage (NCBI taxonomy): Eukaryota > Metazoa > Arthropoda > Arachnida > Ixodida > Ixodidae > Ixodes > Ixodes persulcatus. The sequence goes on from JABSTQ010003654.1 coordinate 7,938, forward strand.
CGGACAGCCTCGGCGATGCAAAGGGTTGGCGGACGACTGGCGGTTGGCAGCAACCTTCGTAGTTCCTCCCGGACGACCTCCCGGATAATTTCCCGGATGTCCGGCGTACCCGGAGTGTTGTCGCCGTTAAGCAGTTTGGGTGCAGCGACGCCTGGATATCGCTGGTAGTGGGAAGGGCGCGCTCGATGTTGGTTGCTTCAGTGATGAAACCTTCGACTGTAGTAGGTGGGCTCCGCACAAGGCCACCGAAGATGTTTTCCTTCACGCCGCGCATCAAGACCCGCAGCTTTTTCTCTTCGGGAGCGGTTGGGTCGGCGCGATTCATCAGGTGGAGAACGTCTTCGACGAAGCTTGTGACGCTCTCGGTCGGACCTTGGGTTCTCCTCCGCAGGAGTTCTTCGGCATGCTGTCGTCAGTGCTGGTTGGCAAAGGTGCATTGCAGCTCGGCCTGGAATTCTTCCCACGACAAAATTGACACTTCGTGGTTCTCGAACCAGGTGCGTGCCGTGCCTTCCAGAGCGAAGTAGACGTTCTGAAGGCACTGCTCCGGTGTCCACTGGTTATGGCGGGCCACTCGTTCGTAATGCTGTAGCCAATCTTCAACGTCCTCGTGGATCTCCCCGTGGAAAGGCGTCGGAGTCCGGGGTGCGACGGGCAGGTATACGACGGCAGAAGCGGCCGGGGTCCCCGACTGGTTGGCCATCGTCGTCCCCCTTGTTTGCCTGGTCTTGGGTGGTAAGGGTCCTGATTCCGGGGGTAGGCCAAGGTTCCGGTGGCTTGATCGTATCCCGGTCTGGTCTTCGTTCGGTTCTTGGGGCCTTGGGCTCGGACTTGAACTGGGGGAAGTCGGAGGGGAGCACTGCACGGGCATGCGGTACCCAGCACCTCCACCAGAATGTCACGGGTGGTGACCAAAATAATAATAATAAAACAGGAAGAAATAAATGTTTAATGTGGCGAACTTGTGCCCAAACCAAAAAGGGAATAGAAGATAATAACAAAGCGTCGTGAGCGTCGAAGTCGGCGAGACAGCAGAGTCGAACGCTGGGGCGAAAACTGACCCCGGATGGCCACGCGGAGCCCCTTTTGTACACGCGTGGGCTTCTGGAACAGTCTGCGTAGAAGGTTCGGCGTGTAGAACATTCTCAACTCGAATCAGCAACACAGTTCTCGAATTTACCAGAACATTTCATTAGAGCCAACAAAAATGGGTACCCGCAGCCAGGAATCGAACTCTGGCTTTCTGCGTGGAAGGCACGCGCGATAACCGTTAGACCACGAGCGCGCTGCCTACTTAGTCAGCTGCGCTCGCGGCAATATCTTATCGTTATAGATAGAATCGCGCGAGTTAAATTGCCGTTAAAGGGACAATGAAGGCAATTTCGGGTATTTGTTTGACGATTGAACTGGGTTCCAGGCCCGTCTCAGGCCACGTTGCCCAAATTTCAGCCGAAACCGGCGCTTGTGTGCCGTGCAAATCAATGAAACAGTCGAGGTAATAATCGTACCGGGATCGACTGGGGCGACGCCCCGAGAGTTGCGGGAGAAGCCAGGAGAAGCGGAGCTCACGTGACCGTTGCGGGGCCAAGAAGCGCGACGTCACAAAAGACGCGTCAGTGATTGGTCGGAACGAGTGACGTGCCCTCGGTCACGTTTTGGTTCGCAGTTTTTAGGAATACTGTTCTAATTTCCGTTTGAATAACCAGGAAAAGTATAAATCGGACCGGAGATGATTACTAAACCGTAAATAAAACAGCATACTCATTTTTTTTCTTTGCTACGCTGGACGCGAAACGGGCAACGAGCAACTATGGGCAAACGAAAAACAAAAAAATAAAGAACGCAGCGCGGAGCACGCTGGAGACGTCGATGTCGTGTTTACATTGGGAACACGGTACTCGAAGGATTCTGCAAAGTGGTAGCCATGCCAAATTTGTGCGCCGCAGATGGCTGTTCAAACGGTCGACTGAGGACCAGTAATCGTTCTTGTTCTTTGACGACGAAATGAGTGGACGCCCGACTTTAGTGAAAACCAAAAATTGTGCTGTTTATTTTCTCCTTCTTGGGGAGCGTCCCCCGCGAAGGAACCGGTTCCAGGGTTGCTGCCGCTTTCCCCTCGGCATTTCCACCGCGTCCCTGTCGGACAGGGACAGGGCCTGTCCTTCGGCAACGCGCCGCTCTCGTCTCGCCCGTGCGAATGTTGCTCACAGCTTTGCTGCTCGGAGCCAGCGGGCCGCTCGTTGCCGGCGCGGTCACCGTCGGCCTCGGGTGATGTCGAAGAACGCCACACACATACTCCCGTTCCGTTGGTGTTAGGTCACTGAACGGAAGCCCGAACAGAACTCGCTCGCGAGAGTGGCATTGTCGTCCATGTTGACAGATCCAACGAAACAGTCACGCTACCGCGGTGCTATAACCCACCGCGGTAACCAGTCTCGATCTCCTAAATGCTACCGATACCGACTATTCACTTATGACGTCACTTCCTACGTCACCTTCGTTTTCGGAGGCCCAGAAATGAGAATGGAGATAGTTCAGTTTCGGTTTCTTCAGTTCATTTGTAGGCACAGAAATATGCGTCACAAATGTCTACAAAAAATTGGGCAGTATGCCAGGTTCCCAAGAAGCCTAAAAACACCATTTAAAAAAATTAAATAAAATCGCCTTCATTGTCCCTTTAAAAGAAAAAGAAGCCTGATACTTTTTGTTGTGGAGGGCTCTGTTGCTGTCGCGGTAACGAGGCCCCGGTGTCCTCGACCGTGGAGTGTTATCACGTGCATTGCTCTGGCGCCTTTATTGGGTCGGGGGGGCCAAGTTATCATGAAATGAAGTATAGTTGGCTTTTGTTTCATTAAGTTTCTCGCTTCGTCAGTGTCCAGTCGTGCTGTTTCAATACATGGCATATGTTGCATGTTAGTAGCTACTTTTCTTTAGACCTTGCTCTGCCCCATCCTTTACCGCAGGGTCTCCCTAATTTTGTGTTCTGGTACTTGGCCGGTCCGCAAACAGGCTGGCTATGATAGTTGAATGTTGCAGGATCTTTACTGACTTTAGTGTGAGAAGCTTAGGCTTGTCGGCTGCATCAAGTCTCTAAAGGCATGTAGCCGCTGGAATAGGACTTTGAATTGTGGTGCCCAATAGCAGCAACAGTCTGCTGTTTCAGGAATTTTTTTTGTGTAATTCATGTGGGTGCATTGGCCACATTCCTGCTGCGGAGCTGGGGGCTGTTAAGAGTTTTCTATTCATATTTTTACGTGGCTAAGAAAGTGATTTTGTTCCTTTCATAATTAAGAACTCCCCTGGGACAAGCCTGCAACTTCATGTGAACAGTACAAAGGTTGGAAAGAGTGCAAAATAACTGTCTCCCCATGGACAAAGCTGGACAACATGGCCCTCTGTGAGTATGAGTGTGTCTAGGGAAATCGTTTTATTTGCTAAGATAACGCAATATAGGAGGACATCCTTTCTAAATAATTTTAACTACTACTATGTGTTAACACAGTTAGTGCAAGGGTGCGGGCGAGCTGGTTAAGAACTGACATTTTTTAACCTTGGGGTGGGGAAACAGAAGTGTGTGACATATCCTCATGTTAGTAACCAGTTTGCATGTATGAACATCTTTCTACTTTTCAGCTCTAGTCCGTAAGATACTGACACCTAACCCAACCAAAAGATATACCATAGAACAGATCAAAGGCCACCAGTGGACACGGAAGATGTTTGAAGCCAAAAGTAAGAAAACAGTCCTTTTTGGTCTCTTTGTTTTTTGTTTTACTTGATTTATTATATTTTAATTTGTATTTTGTCTGTAATATGTTTTTCAGATACCAGTTCCAAGTGGCTAAGCAGTACTTCGGACTCACTCTCACGAAAGAAGAGCTGCTTCGACATTGGCCAGACAGGAGACATTGCCAGGTCAGTCATCCAGAGTGTTCATTTTGCTGTCCTTTCTGAATGTTTCGTTCGATTATTTCTCGACTTACAAATAATCTGGGGATTTCCTAAAGCTGCAGTCTAGTGATACTTATAACCTTTTGTGCTATCCAGCAGTTTTCAAAAATTGTCTGGTGAAACTTTTCCCAAATACATGTTGCATGTGGCACTGAAGTCCTGGTTTAGCAGGAACAGTTAGTTTTTCTTCATTGTACAGGGTGTCACAAAAAAACAATTTACAGTGTTTTTTCCACCGCAAAAATAATCTAGGGATCGCCGAACGCTCATTCTCCGCCCAAAGGTAACGCTAGAAGTCACAACCAGGTGCCAAAGTTTCAGCTCTATCCGATACCTCAGTGGTCTCGAACTCATTTCAGAGTGGGGGCCAGATACCCAGCACTGTGAAGGCCGAGGGCCAACGTTAGACGGGGGAGGGGGAGGGGGGTTGTCAAAAAGTTTAAAAGAGAAGAGACCTCGTGTTTTATGCTTTTTGTAAACGCAGTTTTGCCAGTGGCATTTTTAGATTTTATTTGTTTATATGACTACTCTGGGCACCTGATGTGATAACAATAATTAAAATGACACTGCCTCGCCAACTGTGCTCGCATTTTTAATAGAACAAAGAGAGCAGGTACACTGTCGTTCCCGTTGCTCAATTCACTCAGGATTTAACCAAGCTCAACATGTCTCTAAAAAACAAGCTCTTATTTGACAGTTCTTGCTTTCCTGACGATTTCTATTACAACACCCATACTTGTCTTTTAATGGTGATGTATTTTTTAAGGCAGAATCTCGAGCTCGTAGCTTGATTCTCGGCAGTTGCTCCTGCTGATTGAGAGTTTGTGCAGCCGTGATGCATCCTTCAACAAAAAGCTCGAGGAGGAGGGGAAGGGGGGGAGGGGGGGGGTTGGTTACTATTCGTGATTTGTGGGTGTTTATCGAGAACACGGGACATAGTAATGGGTGTGCCGACGGGTATGTATGGGGTTGGCCTGGACGTGCGGTGCCTCACTGTGCAGTGGTGTTGTCCCAAGGGACAACGCCCCGACTCGCGTGTCCAGCTCGCAGCCGGACCTGATGCACAGAGGGGACGGGGACGGCCCCATGCCCGCGGCCAACTCCGAGGTGCTGGCCCACGGCATCAGCTTCTCCCAGCCGGCTCATCTTGAAGACATGCTGCTCAGCACCCAGACGCAAGGAACGCAGAGCTCTTCGCAGGTCAGTGGGCGCTACGGCAGCATTTCCGTATATTTCCCGCTTTTTTCGCGCATCATTCTTTCTTTTTTGGCTCGAGAGACTTTTGACAAGGTTATAAACGACCATTTCTCGTAAGGAGTACGTACATTGGATCTCACAAGTACCGGAAAAACCTTCGCTCTAGCGAAATACGGTTCGTATTTCGCTAGAGCTGTGTTACAAATAGTGTGAGTTGAAATGTCACCGTAATATACCGAGGGAGTGTCCACCTCACTTTCACTGAAAACTGGGTTAATCTAGATATGGGAGCTTGTCTGGTCAAATCGGGTGCTTAACGTATAATTAGCAGAATTCTCAACCTTAAGAAATGTTAATAGTGGGCGCTAGAACAAAGTGGGCACTTCTGCGGTATTTTACGCTAATTGTGCGTTGGGCCTCGCCCGTGGTTGTCCACCCGATATTGCTACCAGACTTCTGCGCTCAATGGTGGGCTTTCCCCATTCTTTGCGTAGCTTCCGACGCAACAGATGACTTTGAAGGGCAAACGTTTAAGTTGGGCAAGAGTAGGACAAGAAGGTAGCGGACTTGGAAACAAAATATACCCTGAAGCACTGGGTATACGTACCACTGTCATGGCATTATGTCGAACTTCACTTGGGGTTCAGTAGTTTACAATTGTGGCATTAGCTATAGAGAGGAAGGTGTGGAAGACAAAATAACCAAGAAAATCGAAAGAACAATAACAATGTTGAATTAACTTGAGACTGGGGTAGACAGGGAATTGTCAGGGAAATTTAATTACCGGGAAAAATCAGGGAATTGTCAGTGATATTATCAAAAGGCAAGCCCAGTCGGGGAAAATGAGCCGGAAACGTCATCGAGTGCCCTGAGCAAAGGCTTCAGGACTTGGGGGCAGAAAAGTAGGCAATAAATTGTGCTTAGAACGGAGCGTGGGCTCTGCTCACCCGGTGTAGAGTGTACTACCCAATGGAAAAGAAACAGCCGACAAATCCAGTCGAAGCCTTGGATTGGATTGAGGGCGCGACACTAGGCTAGATCCAGTTAGAGCTACTAGATTTAGTAACAAATAGGAAAGCTGCAGACCCCAATCCAATCCAAATCAAGCCTTAAGCCAAAAGTGTCCGAAAGTGTGCATCTGGCTGCCATGCTGCCATTCGGTTATGAACATATGTGGTTGAGCGTTGTCTTCATTGTGTTTCCGGAAGTGGCCCCTTCACTGGCGATGTCGGCGGCAAGAAAGTGCTCTCTTAATCCGGACTGGACGAAACCGAATATTTCGGAATATGCAAGTTGGATTAAGCCCGTGCAAAATGATCCTCACAGTGCTCAATGCTCACTACCTTGTGTTGTAATGGTCTTATATATTTAACCGCCTCTACAGTGATCAGGGAATTTCACCTGAACCTGGGAAAGTCTGGGAATTTTCAAAATAAGAATTTGCTAGACACCCTGGGTAAGAAGAAACATCAAAACGTAGAAGGGACAGAAGAAAGACAGGACTATGTCGTCCTGTCTTTTTTTCTGTCCCTTCTACGTTTGGATGTTTCTTCTCTACCTTAGTCTCAGGTTAATTCAACATGGTTAATATTCACGAGCTCGCCTGCACCCTTACGATATTTTCTGAGAACAAAATTTCTGACAAATGTTTTTAATTAAAAATATTTTCTTTGAATTCACTAATCATGAAAATTCAAAGGGGCACTAACAGCTAGTTTCAATAAAATAAAAAAATGTAATGAAAACAATTAGAACCTGGGTATTAGGAAAAAAATTGCAGTGGCTTAGCTCGGCTATGCCAGGATATACGTAGCATGAGCTTAGGTTCAGCTGGTTATTCTTAGCTTTCCTGGTTGTTTGAGATTAGCTTGATTATCATGCTTACTGCTGCTTCAATGACACACACACGGTATACGCATTATGTGACTACTTCGGGATCCGATGAGTTAAGCTTCTCCGCTCTTCTGCACCGCTGAGCAGCAATTTCGATCTCCTTCTCCATGGCTATACCACACTGGCAAACGCCCTGCTATATGTATACCCCCACTGATACCTCTGCGCATGCGCACAAAATCAGAGGCGCTATCAAGCGGCTCCAGTGCAGCGTCAGACTTGGCTACTGTGCAACGGAAGCGCACAGCTGGGCACGCGGCAGGAGTGACGTCTGCCGCGGCTATGGCGTCACTCCTCTAGAATGCGCAGACCGCCGAGGCGTGCGCGGCGGCGGCGGAGCGCGCGGCGGCGGCGGCTGCTCCGGCGCGCCAGCTGTGCAGCCGCCTCGGTGGCTCCGAGGCGAGAGCGCTGGCCTACGGATCCCCATGTGGCGGGTTTGAATCCCGGCCGAGGTGCCCGCAATCTGACAGAGGCTTATTGTGGAGGAGGCGCCGTGTAACCGAGCTTTCTGTTGCACGTCAAAAGATCCCCAGGTGGTCCAAATTAATCCTCAGTCCTCCACCGGGGCGTGCCAGATGCCCGTTGTGTGTTTGGCACGTAAAACCCCCAAATTTGACTTTTTTGCGCCAGCTGTGCGCCGTGTGAACGTCACTGCTCCTCGCGCATGCGCAGCACGGCTCTCCAGGAGCCACGCGAAACTGCTCAACCTTGGCCCTCATGCTACAAAAAATAAATGCAGCAGAAATCTTTGCGCAGTTCAGTTGTATCTTTAGATTTGTGTTGTGGTGTCCCTTTCTTTCCCCAGTTAAAATGTTTTGCACAGGTACTTATCCATTGATTTTTCATTTATTGGCATAACAAAAAAATGAAATTGCAATGTTTAATTTAGTTGTGTTTTTCATTTGAACAACAGCAATGAATGAAAATGAATGAAATTGCAATGTTTAATTTAGTTATGTGTTTTTCCTTTGAACAACAGCAAAACAGTAAGTAGTGTATCCTTTTAGTTTGTCTAGAATCAAAGACACATAATGAACAGCTAACCGCTCACACTACAGATCATTAGTTGCTTGCACTCTGCAACTTGGTAACAAGCTTAGCTCTTTTGTACGTGCAGTAAACCATTGGAAAGTTATCTCTTGATGTTGCAAGAGCTGCTGTGCTCTCTATTCTTTCAGGAGCTCATGCCTTTCTGAGTCAATCTCTAGGAATTGGGAGTGACGGGAGCTTGCCTCAAGCAGTGTTACTTGTGTGCAACGATCGGCTTGTTTGTGCGTTTTTCAGAGTCCTCTCCAGAAGCTGGTCAAGAGAATGACCAGGTTCTTCGTGACCACCGACGCCAACGAAACAGTTCAAGAACTCAAATCTCTGTTCGAAAAGCTGGGCTACATCTGGAAGACAAATTCCCCGGGACAGGTAAGAGTGCCTTACCCATTTTAATGTGAAATTGACATTTATCTTCCTATAATGTTTTAAGCCAGGGCAATTTTACCACCCTTCCCTGAGCAAACTGAGAGTATAGTTTGGGACAGCTTTATGTGGCAGTGAAAGGTGGAATGTGCTCTTGGACAGCTTCACTTGCCACTCAAGATGCATAAGAGCACAATGCCACATTGGTTGCAGAAAGTGGTTCTCGAGTATGGCAGGCATTACTTCTTCATTTCATCAGCTAAAGATGACTTTTTTTTTTTTTTTCCTAATGTGTGAGATTGGGTTTTGAAACTTTGTTCCTAAAAGTTCAGGCATTCCTTAGAATACACTCTTATCGCTGCCCAAAGCTTGGCCAGTATTTAAGTGGACCATACAACAGTGTTTTTACTTGAGTCAACTAAAGCTCAGAACAAGTTCTTTCACTTTTGGTCACACATCAATTTTTGTTTACACTAGAACTTTTAATAGACCTTTCGCAAAATTAACCAAGCAAGCGTAGGTACATATGCTGTACGTACTCGCCTTCCGTATAAAATAAGATTTGAAGTAAATAACCACAATAAAGCGTGCATGGAACGTGCATGCCTAGTGCCGTTTGTTTTAGATTTTTTGCTTTCAAACAGTTAGAGCTGAAGATGCCAGCATGCGCTGCGCGTGTTAGTTGGGCCAGCTAGTTATATTCAATGTTTGCAAAAAGCACCATAAACACAGGAACAAGCTGCACGACACAAGGTGCACTCGCAACTGAGATCTGTGTTGAAAATATATATAATATAAGCGCTGGAGTATTTAAAGCAAGGTTTGCACTGAAGTAACTAGCCAAAGCTTGGCAGAAGGCAAACAGCGCACACTGGGGGCAGATCATCTACTGGGGTCAACCTGTCGATGGCTATAGATGGCTTATGTTATACGTTTTTTGGTACACTTCAGTTGCAAGTTTGCCGTGCGCCGTTTATAGCTTGCTTCTGCCCCTTTTCTTTGCAGCATATTTTTCTCTGACATCTTGTTTGTGGACCTTCAAGAATATGGCTAGGCTTCAGAAAACCAGCATGATTGAAGTGTGCAGGATATATAATCGGTGTCAGGTCAAGAACCCAGGGCGAGGGAAAGGAAGGCTGGGGAGGAGGAAGCAGATGGAATGCTGGAGAGGAGGAAACATGACCCTCTCCAGCATTCTGCCTTCCTCCTCCCCTGCCCTTTCCCTTGCCCTGGGTCCTTGACCTGTCACTGACTATAGTTAGCTAGGCACTGCTAAATGAGCAAGCTCTTGCGCTTGATGCGCTGCTTCCTAATGCCGCAGATCACTGTCACCACCCAAGACAAGCGTAAGGCCCAGCTGGTGTTCAAGGCAAACCTGATTGAGATGAATGCCAGGATCCTGGTGGACTTCAGACTCTCTCGCGTAAGTGGAGTCAGCTAGTTCGTTTTTGCCGGGCTACCCAATACTGTCCATTGTCCCTTTGTTCAACAAGTTCCCACATGCCTGCTGTCTTTATCCGTAAATTGTGCTAGCCAACGTTTAGAAAACCCTACCGAGCACTGCGCCACCATACTACCACATTGAAAATGGCAATGACCAGCCTACACAAAGGCTTCATTGATGACAAGGATACCTACCTTCACTGCCTAGAACGGCAATGTGCAACTAATGATGCAGTGAAGCGACCAGAAGAAAGAAAAGTGGGTCTGCCCTGGTTAGCATCATGCACAACTGCCTAAAAGTGACCCCGTACTGCAACTGCTACTACGTCCATACTTCTTTCACAATGGTTTCTGGCCCCACAGACAATATGAGCTGAAACACCCGACCTGTTTTTTTTTTCTTCCTGTGTCTGTGGTTCCCACAAGCTCTATTATCTCTCAATATGTCAAATAGTCCAAAGTATGGGACCCCAACTTCACATTTCGTTCTTAGTTTGGACCACAGCTCTTTTAAAAACTGGCAAGTATGCCAAAAAAGCACAAAGGACTGTTTCAGCTCATATTGTTTGTGACACATTATTTTTTAAAATAACATGACGGATAAATCTGATGTTGATGCAAGTTGTCAGGGGTGGAACGGCTGCGCCATTTGCACCAGACGCATTTGTCTGCGCCATGTTGAGGAAACTGCGCCACAGCCAATACCTCGCGCCATTATGCACCAAATCATAAAACGTGTGCCAAAAAATATTATTTTGTCTTGGTTTTGGTTTTTATCTACTCGATTGGCAACAATGAGCGCGTTTAGCTTGGTCGGCCTTGCAATCCTTTGTTTTGTTTATTCTCCCTGTGTATCCCAAGTCAAAAGCGCGCGAAAAAATTCGGGGGTCGGATTCCAAGCGCTGCACCACCTGCGACTGGATGGTTATTCTTCAACCGTAAGCGGTTAAAGGGGTACTCCGGTGATTTTTTGAGCAACCCCACCTAACTATATTTTCGAAATCGCCATCTTTTACTCTTTCCGGCATGCTATTTAGTATCGCGAAATTCAAATAGTTATTGTGAAATCGGCAAATGAAAATGACGCCAAAACCAAGATTCGAATATACCCGCACTTTCCATTGCCGTGACGTCATGGGGTGGCAGGCTTGTGGTTCGAGCGGGCTGTCTAAAAATGAGCTATGCCCAGCATTTGTTTCGTGCTGCTGCGTGGGAGCTGGAGGGACCCTCCAAAGCATTCATTTGACACCATGAAACTGTTTGTAATCAGTTGGGAACAAAGTCTACAGCCCAAAGAGTGAACCCCTGCCTTCCCATGAAGTCACTTTTGCAATGTTGCCAGTAGAGCTTTTCACTTTGAAAACACGATGAGGACCAAAATGGGCCTTTTCCGCAAATGTTAGGCGCCATCTATCGGCAACCGGGAGAGGTGTTTTTGGTGGCCTGCCTTGCTTCCGGTTCTGCCCTCTCCAAGCTATGTTGGCTGTCTGAACGAGGTCGGGAAATGCGCTCACTGCTCAGCGTTTTTTTTTTTTCTCTATCCAACACAATCGACGAGCAGATTTGTTTTCAATTAATGCGTTAACTACGGACGACTTCGTCCGTTTGTACTTTTTTTTTTTCCGAATGAATGGACGACTAACTTCGCTGTGGCGCCCATTGTCACTGACGACACAGTTGAAGCTCTCTTCGACCTATGAGAAAGTACAAACGGTTACATTAAACTAGGACTCATGTCATATGCAGTACCGGCAGTAAATTCAGAAAATATTCGAGACCAAGTTACAGTTAAGGAAAGCCTTTTTTTTTTAAATTGCAAGCTATTTTTTTAATTTGCTCAAAAATTTTAATTGGCAAGATGTATTCTCATAAATGTGAAAGCTTACTCTAAACCGTCTGAAAAACACCGGCGCCTGAACATACCAATGTAATTCTCATCAAAAGTGTATTTTAGTGGTGGATTTCACTTTGTGAAATTTCAACGCGTAGCTCCATTTCTATTATAAAATGAGACCAACGAACTTGGCCGGGTCAACGGCGGACTTGTTCAGCGGCTATACTAAACGTCGTTTGCGAGCGCCGCTGACCCTGGCGAGTTTGTTGGTCTCGTTTTTTCTGGAAAAAAGCACCATTTGAAATTTCACAAGGTCAAATTCACCACTAAAATACATGTTTAATAAATAATAATAATAATCCTTTTATACCTAAGATTAATAATAATACCTAAGATTAATGCCTAGAATAATACCCAAGATTAATACGTACAGCCACAGATTTCTGAGCGAGCCTCGTCATTGATGTCACCCCACTTCAGGCTACAGCTGTGTGTGACTGTAGGTCCTGAAGAAAAAACACAAAATCGGCCACACCTATTTTCTTTTTTTTTTTTTGTTTAGCACCTGTAGACAATGTTGCAAACTTATTTTTTGTTTACTCGATACATACACGAGGACAACACATCCAGATGATTGTTTCCTCTTTCTTATTTAACCACAAGACCAGCAGATGCGGTCGTGGTAGCAATAGATCTGCTCCCATTTCACTTTTTGGGTGTGCACGTAGCAACAAATGGTGCAGCATAGCCACTTTTCCTCAATGATTTATAAATATTTAAAAACTGTGGGTTATTCCAATGTTTACAACAACCAAAAAGCAGACAGGCAGTTTGCGTAGCAACGCGAGACCGTCGCACTGGTAAACAAAAAAGTGTGCCAGTGAGACGTACTATCCCAGAAACGTCAAATCCGAGGCGCTCGCTCTGCGTGGCACATAAGCGACACGACAGCATACCTAACCAATCTGCTGACTTGTATTTACACACAAATAAAAAATGAAGGAACAAAAACATGAACCTTCCTTGAAGTGGCAACTGCAAACGCGGGAGTGCATTGAAGGCTGCCTTTACGAGCCGTTCGCATTGTATCGCTGGATCGCCCGAATCCAGAGCTGCCGCTTCGTCGAGTGCAGGCTAGTAGGGAAACCCAAAGAAGCTTAAACCGCGACAACGCTTGCTGTCGTCGCTGCAGCCAACAACGAAACAGCGCTAGGACCTGTCGGAGAGCTTCGAAACGCGCAACCACCGCTGCCTCCTGCGGCCCCGAGCCGGACGTACCACGCCACCAAAAATGGCGGACTCCTGTCTGCTGCTGCCGCGCATGCGCCGTGGAAACCCCGGAAAAGGCCCATTGTACATTCTATAACTTTGCGAAAAAGTTATTTTGGCCGAATATTTAGGTTACTATTTCAGCGATGTTTGTTTGTGTGTTTAGCAAGTTTCTGGGCAAATCGGGGACTATGAAGAAAACGCCAGGGTACCCCTTTAGACAAGTCGGCCGAGGTGAGGTCAAATCGTTAAGCAAGGGATTGCCTGAGGCTCTGCAGCCCGGGATCTGGACGTCGGCCAGTTGAAAACAAATAAGCAAAAGATTCCTTTTAGTACTTCATCGTTAGAAGTTGGAACCGCATTTCTGCAAGATAAATCGTGATTTGATAGAACTGAAACGCGGTCCGATTCGAAACCGTGCTGGCCAGCAGCTCACGCGAGCGGTAGATCTGCTCGGTGTACTTTAACCTTGCTCCTGCTTATCGCTTCGAATACGATAACTCCGTTAATCATAGTCTGCTGCTTCGATATTGAGTTGCACAATACGATAAACTCGAAATTTGTTGCCTTGTTCCTCCGCACAACTGCACATCTGTTGCTTACGCACGTCACGTGGTTCACAAATATAAGTACTATGTCGAGCACGTGTGGGTTGTGCGATAAGCAGTGCTGGTTTGCATTCTGAGCAGCTGAAAATAGTACTTATATAGCCACTTAGAAAATATCAAGGACACTATCTTCAGAAACATATGGTATGCTTTTTGGTTCTCATTAAGGCTCACAAAGTTTCAAGTTTTCGCATCTGTTACACTGTTATCCGATCTACCTAGGTCCCTAACCACAATTGAAATTTTTCCCGTGCAATGAACACTGATGTGAGCTGCTCCTAGCCTGCTCCAAAATGTAGCTTTAGCTGCTCCCAACCTGCTGCAAAACAGCTGTTTCGGTTCCCGTGGCTGCTCCCAAGTATATTTCATGAGTTCCACCCCTGGTTGTGAAAACCCAGAAGCAGCTTCCGAAGCATGATTCCTGTGCTCCCTCGCATGCCGGTATATAGCCATAAAAGGCCCAGATGGTAGTATCCAGAGTGAGTGGTATAAGAATGGTGCCCCATCTTTCCAGGGCGACGGCCTGGAGTTCAAGAAGCACTTCGTGACCATCAGGAACTGCCTCTCCGAGCACATTGCCAAGGGTCCCGTGAGTTGGCCCATCGCCGTGGCCACCAACAGTGTACCATGAGTCCTTGAGTACCCGACCGTCCAAGGAACTGACTGCATTTACAACTGTACATTTGAGTGTAGTATATTTTTATAGGTCTTTATTAGCCGGTATCATGCTGAGGAGCACAAACTGTGTGCCTTTTTTTGTGTGATGACCTTGTTTTGTGATGTTCCTATAGTTAACAAAGAAGTCGGCAATCTTTTCCTTCTTGATTTCTCTCTGTGATGATCTGCATGTTTGCTTTTAAAATAGTATGGCAATCTCTACTTGGAGGAGGCATTAGAAAGTCGCTATACACGCAGCATTCATGCTTTTATATTGTGCAGCTCATTCTTCTATGCATGATGCTGTGTTAGAGTGCCATCTGTACAAAAAGCAAATAAAAGTTTAAACACATAAAAATAGTATCTTTATTTACCAGGCTTCTCAGGAACACTACAGCAAACAAGTTTTTTTTTCTCAACCACTCAGTTTTTACATGCCAACAAATCTGCACCAGCTGCTTGTTCAACTGACTTCTTCCTTGCATGTGATGGCCGCTGTGGAAAAAAAAAGATGCAGTCTTAAATCGCGATAGTGAAAACGGAATCGAGAGTCTGTGTATGGGCTTAGGCCACAATAAAGGGATCGGGACCGTTTTCAGTATGAATTTGCATGCTGTTTAGAACAAGTATGTACACCCATTTTCCAAAACCCAAGCTGTTATAAAGCGCAGCTCTTGGGCGCCCGTTTCCGGCTTGAGCAGAGTCGGCGTAATTGCGCGGTGCATTATGTGACGTCACCTGTGACGTCACTAGCAGAAAAAGTTTCCCCGCTAAATTTAGAGGAAAAAGTTTCTTCGCTTAATTTAGCAGAAAACAAATTCCCCACTAAAGTTAAGGGAAAAAATTGCCCCGCCAAATATACATGCGATGCTCTCACCAAAGATGTGCATTTTCTGTGACTTGCGTTGAGCGCACGTCGATGCACGCCCATGTTAGTAGTGGGGGACTTTCCACCTTCCCTCCTCCTCCTCCTCCTCCTCCTCAAGAGCTGCGCTCTAAAACACAGTTTGATCAATTTCAGCTTGCAAACTTTGAACTAGGGATGCCGCAAACTTTTTTCGAATCAAAGTTTCGATGATCGAATCGGGCGATTCGGAAGGTTCGAAAGATTTCGAATTTTCTATATCGTAAAATTCGACGGAAGTCGAATTTTCGAACTTGCTAAGCTAAGAAGTTCGACGCTTTTCGAACCATCGAACTTATTACGCTAAAAAATTTGATCCTTTTCGAACTTATCACACTGCAAAATTTGATGCTTGTCGAACTTCCGAACTTGACTGACCAAAAAATTCGATGATTTTCGAACTTTCGAATTTCTTGCACTAAAAAGTTCGAAGCTGTTCGAACTTTCGAATTTCCTATGCTAAAGAAATCAATCATTTTCGAACTTATTTATCAATAGAAATCGAAAAGTTTCGAACTTTCGAATCCTGAAAAGTGAGAAGTTCGACGAACTTCGAACTTTTAGGGTGAAAGTTCGACGTTCGTCGAACTTCGAAAGACCGGCGGACGGTTTCATTTCAATTCAAGTAGTGAGGTACATTCGTAATTTTTTTTCTCGAACTTTGACATGCGGTGTTCCGTTCTTTACGAAAGAAAATGCCGTTTATTTCAATGTTCTGGCATGCTTAGTTTTAAAGAAATAAATTCCCGAAGGAGCGAGGAAGGACGACGGGTTTTTGACAATTATCGTTTGTGCCAGATTTGAAGCGCGATGTAGCCGAAGCTATTTATGGCAGAGATGTTAAACTTTTTAAGAATGATCTATGTATAGCCTAGATAAGTGTCGTCTTAAGATAGGACTATTGTTATTCAAGGTGAGTTTCGAAGAAATGTCCAAACATGTATCGACATGCAATTATGCCCTAAACTTGGTATTTATTTTCGTCTAAGTTGTTTGAGGTATCGCATTTAAATTAACACCACAGACAGTACATATCATTGCCATCTGCAGAATACAAAATAATGTATTTATTGTTTTTCACGTTAAAGAATAAATTAACTCATGGGAGAAGATTTCTAATATTGTTCAATTCAGCACGTCATTAAAAGAAAACTTTTTTTTTTTTTTTCGCTTCACGTTCCTGGGACGTGTTTCTTTTAGCCTGTACACATTTTGGTAGGAGAAAGTTGTTTCGGAGTTCTGAACCTCTGAATATGCAAGAACACAACACATCCGGCGAGTTCTTGATAGTTTTTTTTTTTTCTCCAGCTTTTTATCCCCGCATTTATTTATTTATTTTATTTTTTTTACTATTGGCACAGTTATTTAGGTTGTAAAGACATAGCTTTGAACTTCCGAACCACTAAGCATGTGACGAGTAGTGCCTTCTGACAACGAGTTTCTAACAATGACCATCTACGCAATCTTTTATGCAGCTTTACATAGGCATAAATAATTTCAGATTAAAATAAGCTCGACCAGGCCCTCTTTCCCCGTATTGTTTTCTTTAACAGTCCGAAATATCTGGAAGGGGGAAGAGGGGCTGAGGCCCCCCCCCCCCCTCTCTTCCCTCCCCCGTTTTTCCTCTTCCGACGCCACTTGTAGGTAGAACGCTCCTCGACCTCGAGTTGTGTCGGCTTCTGTGCTTTTTGCGAGGCGATTCCTCCGTCCCAGAAAATAAACCTCCAGGACAATTACAAACTTAACTTACTATATGCCAGCGTCACTCGGTCGGCGTTCGATCGGATTACTACCAGCGTGCAAGGGGTGGGGAGGTAGTTTGCCAGGTCGCTTCAAGGTTTTCTGAGCCTCAACCTCCTGCCCGCCCCTGGCCATTTCGAACTGGATGAGTATCGTAAAACAGTGTGTTCGTGTGATCACTACTGCGTGATGCACGTTAAAGAACCCCCCCCCCCGGGCTGGCGGTCAAAATTACTGATCTATGGTCACACGTCACTCTACACTGGCAAATATTCCAGCACATCCGGGACACTTGTCATCTCATTTAATTGCCTGACCAAATTCGCAGAGTCTAGATATCACACCCTAACTTTTCTAAACTTGATTTCGTGAAAACCAGTGAGTCGTGAAAATGTTATTTGAAACTGAAACTGTGGAGGAACTTGAAAACTGGGCTTCGAACTTTGAACACTTGGACTTGAAAAAAATTCAAAATCTTCTATGTTTTTTTTCTTTCGAATTCAGCGTTAAAAGAGAATCGAAACTTTCGAACTTTTCGAACTTTATGCAGAAAGAAATTGAAATCTTTGAATTGTTCGAACTTCATGTCTATAAAAATTCGAAGCGTTCAAAGTTTTTGAATTTTATTTTCAAAGAATTTCGAAATCTTCGAACTTTTCGAACTTCAGATCTTAAGAAATTCAGATTTTTCGAATATCTCGAATTTAAAGTTAGGAAAGTTCGAAATCTTCGAATTTATCGAACCTCAAGTAAAAAAATATTCGAAATATTCGAACCCGAAATTTTAGAAACCGTGAAAGCTTCGAACTTTTCGAATTCGAAACTCTACTGTGATCGAAAGTTGCGAATTTTTTTATTTTGAACCTCGGTCGGTACGAAAATATCGAAATTTTTCAAATCGAACCTCAGTTCGCTTCGCAAATATCGAAACCTTTCGAAATCGAACCTAGGGTGGTTCGCGACATCCCTACATTGAACTACAGGGTGTCACAAAAAAAAAAAAAAAATTACACATTCTTTTTTACCTCAAAAATAAACTAGGCATCGCCGAACGCTCATTCTCTGCCCAAAGGTAGAACTAGAGGTCACAACCAGATGCCAAAGTTTCAGCCCGATCCGATAACTTAATCAAAAGTTATAAATGATTTTATAAAAATTTCAATGGGAAAATGGCGGCCGACGGAGTTTTCGAATACATGGGGCTCTATGGCACCAGAAACCGAAAATGGGCTCTATTTTCCTATTGAAATTTTTAGAAAAACACTTATAACTTTTGAATTAGGTATTGGATCGGACTGAAACTTTGGCATCTGGTTGTGATTTCTAGCGCTACCTTGGGCAGAAAATGAGCATTCAGCGATGCCTATAGTCCGTTGCAACCTAGAACGAAGGGCGAGAGTAAGATGGGCCGGGGAGGAGGAAGCAGACGGAATGCTGGAGAAGAGAGAGGGAAACCTCCTTCTCTCTCTAGCGTTCCGTCTGCTTTCTCCTCCCAGCCGTCTTTCCCTCGCGCTTCGTTCTTAGGTTGCAACGGACTATAGTTTATTTTTGCGGCGAAGAAAACCCTCTAAATTATTTTTTTTGTGACACCCTGTACATCTAGGATTCAAAGGTTACCATAATATTGCGACGGCTAGAACCAGTGCCCAATTTATTGATGGAACCATGTAGGGATAAAAAAAGATAAACAATTTGCTATTGCCACCAGACTGATGAAGGGGCAATATGCAGGTTGAACCAATGCCACCTCTATTTTCAATGCTCATTGTACCTACCTATCGTTAGACCATGCTTTCTTCTCTACAAAGTTGGGGAAACTGTGCCATGCACAGCACACCTGTTCTAAGCTGGCTGGCATTCTGGAGGAGGAGCAACGGGCATCAAAGACAGAAAAGGTGTTAGCTAAACTAAAAGACTGTTGGGTGCATACACAGCTATTTCACTCGTTTCCAAACGTGACCCATGCTGCCAGCGAGAGAGGCCTCACACGTGCTGTGCTGGCAAGAATACGCAATTTTGTACACGGCGACTCCAGTCGATACCCCATGCTTGCACAGCAAGGGCTCCTTGGCTCACCCCTAGATGCGTCCGAGGTCTTTGAGCTTTGCAAGCAGCTCGTCACACGACTCCACCTTGGTCCCGGCCTCCTGGTTGGGGGGTCCTCCACGCTCACGATTTCGATGCGGGGGCTGATGTCCACCCCAAGGTCCTTGGGAGTCTTCTTCTCCAGGGGCTTCTTCTTGGCTTTCTACAGGGCAGGGCCAACCAGCATGGCACAGTCAGTGGGGGACATGTTTTGTTGTGAGAGGGTTCCAAGAGCGGTCTACAGGTTGTTTCACTTTGTTACAAGCTAAGCCGAAGCTATGAGCACAGTCGAATGATGCTGGCATTGCACAAGTGTGCATGCTTTGCAGGAATGCTGAAAGCCTGAACTTGCTCTTGTAGCTTCTGCTATGCTCGCACAAAGAGTGATACAAGTATGGAGCTTTTGGACTCCCACAAAACAGTATGCCAAAAATGAAAGATGTTTACAAATCTCTGTAATGCGAAATTAGAGCACAGCTCTCGAGGAGGAGGAGGGGAGGGTATGCTCCTCTCCTCCCGTCCTCTGCTCCTGTTCTCCCCTCTCCCTC
>JABSTQ010003655.1:0-38033 GCA_013358835.2 Ixodes persulcatus
TTAATTCGCACTTTGAGCGAAAGTAATTTGTAGCAGCAATGCATTGCATTTAAGGATCGGTAATTTGTAATTGCGATTCATTACATTTTTCAAGTAACGGGCACAAGTCTAGTCACAACTGCCGGTTTGTCGCGTCTCGCAGCGCCAGGAACGAGATCTCGTTCATCGGCAACTTTTCACTGTTGGTTGCCCATCTGGGGACGTCACTTTTATCCTCAAAGGAACATGAGCCGGTCGGATAACCAAGCCGTCGGTCACCTTAATGATGCTGTTTCAAGAGCCACTTTGACCTCGCGCGCGTGCACCAGCGTTTCCCCATCAACAAGATCGGCACAGCTCGCGTCAGAACCATTCCATCCCCGCTTTATTTTTTCCAGCTCCATGATGTGGAATCGTTTCGAATCCGGAGTGGCAGCTCTGCAACACTGATTGGGATCACGCTGCTTATGAGTCAAAAGCGGCGATTGTCTGCGGCCGTCTCCTCCTCCCTTCCTGCTCCCCTCGCTTTGCGACAACGCAACGCACGTGCACTTGTTACGAATCTGAGAAGGATATCATCTCGCCTCAATCACAGTCGCTGAATCAAACGTAAAACAGGCAACTCTTGGAGTGTTTTTAGTGAGACAATGAGCTGGGGATAATCATATCAACTATATTGTTCTAAAGCTTGCTCGGGTAGTGGGAATCGTAAATCGCTACCGATCTGTTTTACCAACGAGCGTTAAATTGTTACTCTATAAATCACTATTCTAATCCCATTTAACATACTGTCTTCTAGTCTGGGTCACATCTACAATGACTAATATAAAAAAAGCTGTTTTGCTAGAGAAAAACGATTGAGAAGAATATGTAATGTGCCATATGACTTTCATTCTGCCGATTTATTTAAGAACTGCAAAATATTTAACATTTATAAATTATGCCAGTACAGGCTCGGTACTCACTCTAAAAATGGTCACGCAGAGCAAGTGTGACGCAAAGCGATATTCTGCACGCTTGTTCTAAGCGGGGTATTTTTCAACGCTTAGAATTCACGCTTCCTAAGCGTGAACTGTGTTATGGTTTAACGCGTGGCAGGCGTGAGGGGGCACTTGTGTTTACACGCTTATTACGGCGTGTGTTTTCTCCACGCTGAGATAATGACGCCTTCTATGCGTGTGAAATGCGCGTCGCAATGGAAACTTCTGGCCGTGAGCATGGGGCTTTCTCGCATTTAGTATATCGTCCCAATAATCTTTGTTATTGGGACGATATGCTAAATGCGAAAGAGCTCACTGCCCACGGCCAGGGGTTTCAACAGAGACACGCATTTTACACGCCTAGAAGGCGTCAACGTCAAAGCGTGGAGAAAACGCACGTCGTAATAAGCGTATAAACACAAGGGCGCCCATGCATCATATGGTTATCTGATATGGTTATCGGAGCTCAATATCACTCTACTAAATCTCTGTAGTGACTTCGCCAAGCGAATTGAGTAGTTCAAGGAAGCCCAACGTGCTGCTTCATGTATAATTAGGTACATGTACGAATGGCAGTTGTGAATAGGGCTGGGCGTCGATTAAATATTTTAACCCGATTAATCGCCACCCTTTAATCGATTAATTAATCTATTAATTGGTCTCGATCATTTTCATGCATAATAATATTGATTAAAAATAAAATTGCATCTATATTGTTGTTTTTTTTTGTTGCTGAATATGTGTTACACGACGCAATAATTTTAATTATGATTCAGCTTCGATATACAGTTGAGATCAGTTAAAAACACTCACACTCACACATTATTACTTCAGCCCCATGAGGCAAAAATGTTCGTTGATATTCTCCGAGAAGGGTGACCGCCTTTGATTGCTCACAATAGTCTCTGCTGCGCTAAACGGACGCTCGCACGGCGTTAAAGTCGCTGGGACATGTGTAACCTTCTGCACGTGTCTGAAGTTGCAAATCTCCCCCTTACAGTTTACCTTAAGTTAATACTTCACCTAAATTTTCCACTTCATATTTAGGTGTGCTCGTCCATGTCTGCATAGTAAAAGCATTTCATTTTTATTTAATTTTGGTTTGTCAAAATTTTACCAATTAACCGGTTAAACAAATTAACCGCGATTAAAGCATTAATCAATTAATCGCTAGGTTACTCGATCAGTTGCCCAGCCCTGGTTGTGAATCAAGAGAAATTTCCCCTATGCGTCGCATGAATAATGCCTGTTACGCCTGGTGCATTGCGCGAATTAGCTGCGCGCCGTTTATAACTGTGGAATTTGTGTGAAGATTTGAGCAAATTTATCCATGGTGTCTAAAAACCCAACGAGAGAGAGAGAGATTTCGATAGGCTTCAGTTACCAAAAGGAACCGTCCAAAACGGACTGAATAGAAAAAGGCAAACACATTTCAGCTTGGGGGCAAAACTCTTTATTAAAAAAAAAAACTGTTTTTGTTTGTACAAATAAACCAAATGACAACAGGGTTCTTACTCAAATATTGTAGTCGTCGGTGGATAGCTGGCGAATGGCCGCAGTAAAGGCAGCGGCCAAATGGAAAGCCCTTTCCTTGGCTGGCATTCAGCTGCGTCTCGCGCAGAAATTCGGGACACTCGCACTCGTTGTGTTTGCAGCGACCCGGCGGCACTCCACGCACGTCTAGTGCTGTTAGCATGGCACACTATGCCCGGAATCGCACGCCATCTCCCGCTAAACCTCGCCAGTCGCAATCAAAGTCAAGCTGGTCCAGCCACAAACAAAGCGTGTCGGGAACTGACTGAGTGAGCCAACCAGCCACGGAAACAGCGCAACGGCTTTCTCGCTTTTCCCGCCAAAAAGAGGAACAGGCGCCCTCTGTGCTTCCAGAAACAAAGCTCACATCAACAAAAAAGCAGGCGTAGGTGCCTCTTCGGGAGGGACAATCCATTCGGATATATATTAGCGTGACAATGAGAGGAGACGCGCGAGTGTTTCCGAAAATCTAAGCGTGTGTTTTGCGGTCGTCAAGCTAACGTTCTTGATCCCGTCCGAAAAAAAAAAGGCCGAACGGGATTTCTCGAACTGCTCTAACGCTTGGACAAAGAAAACAAACGCTTATTTTTCTTTCCGTCGTATTGACGGCGGTTCCACGCTTGAAGCTGGCAGTTAGCGTAAGGTTCAGCGTGATAGTTTTTAGAATGTATATTTTAAAAGTGGAAAAATAGTGGTTTGTGTTTATTGGAATGACTTGCGTGGTTAAGGGAAATTTCCCCACATTATTCTACCCGCAACGCAGAGAAATGGAGGATGGTCACGCAACGAACAAATGGTTGTCAAATGTTAAATTGCACACTCCCACATTTCATAAATAGTCTTTGCAATGACAATATTAATTTTGATAGTCTAACTTTCAACGACTTGCGCTTATATTTTTGTACGTGATCTTTATTTTCATTCTATGCTTTGCGCTTGGGTGAACCTTGGTTTGTTCAAATGTCAACCGTAGATGTGCAACGGTTTCACTGTATACTTGGCCTTTTCGGCATTTTTCCGCATGCCTGCTGCTGACCAGTGTACGCGGCCCGAGGACCGGTCAAGCTGCCTACTGCAGCTTTTTTCCTCTGGGAATCCCATTCTTAGATTCAAATAAAGTTATTATTACTAGCTTTCAACCCATCATCCCCCCCTCCCCCCCCCCCCCAAGCTATAACAATCTGGCACTACCTTCCATGAAGAAAGATCCATTAATTTTCTTATGAAAGATCCATTAATTTTTTGCCAGTCATCTTCTTTATAGTGTAGACCGTTGTTTCTCTAAGTTTAGGGGCATGTTACTTGTGAGACCACTATCCATGCAACTTCTTATGAGGGGGATGTCAAAACAAAGATTGAAATTGTTACGCACGTTGACAAGTAACAACCTCCGTACATGCGTAAGAACATGCGTAACCGGATTTAGAGTGTAACAACCACCACTGCAAGTTGTGAGTGTACGCGGGTTTTGTCACTGTTGTTCCTCTTTCGATCTTGCTTATTTGTATGTTTCGTATTGTATTACACCCCCCCCCCCTCCTTTTTTACAAAATGCCCCATAGTCCACTCGAAAAAAAAAATATATATATAACCGAATAATTTTTTTTACCATATAAATTATTTTTGCTTAACTCAACCGGTAGTTGCGTCGCAAGCGGAGGTCCCAAGACACGACTGCGGCCGGGAACGAAGTTCCCTACTGTTCCGCGTTCAACGAATGACACCCGGCGAAGCAACTGGCGACCACGATTCAGCGAGGCGGAAAGCAGCGGCGCTGCCCACCGTCGCCGATCCGAGCGAGAGAGCGTCCCGGGTCGAGACCCGCCGTCGAGACCGCGGGGAGGACCCCATGCGCGTGTCGAACGCGAGCAATATCGCGCGGTCCCGGTTCGCAATTAATGTCTCATTACGCGAGACACGCGGAATGCAGAACCCGCCGACGGAACAGCGAGATTCCCACGCTAATACGACGAGGAATTTAATAAATCCCCGTCCGACTGACGGGGCAAATTAGGACGACCGGGCACGTCGTAATTGAGGCGCCGTGGAGGAGTGGGGGCGGACGGGACCCCGCGTATACCCCGCGCCGACATTTCCAGCACGCTCCGCCCGTTCTAATCCCGCGTCTAATCGGATGAGAGCGCCGGCTTCCTTTCGTCGAAGCGTGCGCTCCTTAGAGCGGACGACGTGCGCCGGGCGTTCGGACGCAACGCGCGACGGGTTTAAAGTGGACCGCGGAAAGCGCTTCCGGCAGTCCCCCCCCCCCCCCCCCCCCCCCAAACACCAGCTAGAAGAGAAGGCCTGCGTGTGACGTCATCCTTAGTCGCTTCCCGACCCGCCCGTTGTTAGATTGCGAGCACTAGCAATGGTTTAAGCTGCTCCCTCTCTTAAATCCAAGCTCTCTGCGTCTCAACTCCCGGCTGCCGTAGCTTAACCGTGGAGTGTCGAGCTCAAGAGCGACCTTGCAGCAGAACGGCCTGCGACAACACGACAATTGTGTAAACAAAATCGGGCGGAAATCGAGGGACCACGTTTTCAGGGCGCGGTAAAACACACCAGTCAGATACGCGTTTCGGGCACGTGTATACTGAAGCGGCCAACACGCTGAAGATCGACGAGAGACGGCGCCAAGTGACGGACGCGTCCGTTGTGGCGTTCAAGCATGCCAGCGTCGCGAGGCGCTGCAAGACGCTTTGTCGGTGACGCTGACGCAAGCTATGCTGAGCGCAAGTTCGTCTGCTTCTTGCACAGGGGTTGCGATGATGTCAGAACGGCGAGCTCTTATTGGCTGATTGAGAAAAATAGTTGGTAGACCTGAAGGCATCTAGCATTGAGGTCTTACCACTATCCTTTCAATCAAAGCCAGTCGGAGATCGGCATCATTCTGACGTTACCGCAACTCCTTGGCAAGAAGCAGACTACTTGCTCTCTGTATAGGCGCCAGTGGATCCACCGTTGCTGACGTTGAGACCCCTAAGCTGACAGTGCGGTGGAAATTACTGGATCGCCGGACCAATCGGATGCCTCCCTTTAATAGTCTTTTCCTTTCTGTCTGCGCTTGAGTAAGAGCGAGCTCGTGATCACGTGACGAAAAGTAGACGTTTGGCTAGCCCGAGGAGAGTGCGTCTTCCACCAGTGCACTGTCAGCTCAGGGGTCAACGGAGCGTAGGACAGGGCCTTCCCGGCAGGCCTAAGCCGGACCGTGCTACCGGCCCGGATAAGCTGCCGTTGTTCGGCGAGCCGTTAAAGCCCCGAATCGGACGCGCGACGGCAGCCGACGCGATGCGAAGCAACAAGAGGCGGCTGGCAGTCGCGCGCTGGCCCAAACCTCTCTAACGAGCGACGCACCCCTATTCACAGTTTAGCGATAACTTGGCAAAGGGCGAAACCCTACGACCTTAGCGAGCCAATCAGCACGTCGGAGCGCGGCACGTGACAACGTACCGTCGGAGTGCATGCCTCCTGAGGACAGGTGCTACGTGCGTCGCGATCCATCGCTCTGATTGGCTCGAAAAGCCTGGAGTGTCCGCTCTTTACCAAGTTATGGTGAAACGAAGCAAGGAGTGGCCGACGCTCCATTTCTCTCTTTATACAGGGTAACAAACGCACATATATATATATAAAGAACTTCTGAAAGCTGCAATAATGCGGTCTGTGTAGTCGAGTTAGGCACAATATTCGCGACTCCAGCGACCTATAAGGGGCGCCACCGCCACACAAACATGGCGGCTGGGTCCAGGTCGCGTCGGCTCGGCTGGGCCGCCTGAACGGGTGGCGCATTCAATTTAACAGATTTTCTTTTGTTTAATGCCCAATTTTCTAAGTATTTGAACTGCGAGGGTTAAGTGTAGCCGGTGCACATAAACTTGCAGAGCATAGACTTGTTTTCCCGGTGTTTTTTGTTCTTTTCGTGCCAAACTTTCGTTTCGGAGATTTCGTTCAAAACCGAAACTATATGGGCTCCGGAGAGACGGTAATAGACACTAATCCGTTTTGATCAGCTAAGGAAAGCGGCAATGAATGATTGATTCGAGACGAACCCTCTCTACAAACAAGGCTCTCTAGCAATAATTGTTCCACCGAGAATAATTTTCAGCTAACTCGCATGCCTTGACCATGCGACTTATCTGTCCGCGAGATCGAGCTTTTGTGCGTATCCGCGATTAAGAAACAGCTGCTCGGCCAACAACGCAGGCTGCAGGAAAATTACTAAAATTAAGCAAGCACTTCTTGAGCCAAGGAGCATGTTAACCCGCTTCCGCCCGAATAAGCAGCTGATACTCTTATTTCAGTTCAGGTTTAAGTAGCAATCGAGAAGTGATTTTGACGAGCGGGTTATGTATTATATTACTTACTATGCCCCACTAAAGCGATGTTAGTATATTCTTCGGGTTGAAATATGAGCTTATAGTTGACTATCTATTAGGCGAACTGCTGAATAAAAGTCTATTTGACAGAGAGATACTTCTTAAACATAGCCAATAGGGCTGGGCGTCGATTAAAAATTTTAACCCGATTAATCGCCACCCTTTAATCGATTAATTAATCGATTAATCGATCTCGTTCATTTCCATGCATAATAATATTGACTAAAAATTAAAATTGCATCTATAATTTTTTTTCGCTGAATATGTGTCAAACCACGCAATAATTTTAATTATGAATCAGCTTCGATATACAGTTGAGAACAATTAAAAAACACTCAGACTCACACAATATTACTTCAGCTCTATGAGGCAAAAATGTTCGTTGATATTCTCCGAGAAGGGCGACCTCCTCTGATTGCTCAGAGTAGTCTCTGCTGCGCTAAACGGACACTCGCACGGCGTTCAAGTCGCTGGGACATGTGTAACCTTCTGCACATGTCTGAAGTTACAAATCTCCCCCTTACAGTTTACCTTAAGTTAATACTTCACCTAAAGTTTTCACTTCATATAGGTTTGCTCGTCCTTGTCTGCATGGTGGAAGCACTTAATTTTTATTTAATTTTGGTTCGTCAAAATCTTACCGATTAACCGGTTAAACAAATTAATCGCGATTAAAGCATTAATCGATTAATCGGTAGGTTAATCGATCAATTGCCCAGCCCTAATAGCCAAATGGTTCT
Source organism: Ixodes persulcatus (assembly GCA_013358835.2). Taxonomy (NCBI): domain Eukaryota; kingdom Metazoa; phylum Arthropoda; class Arachnida; order Ixodida; family Ixodidae; genus Ixodes; species Ixodes persulcatus. Next base: position 7,600 of record JABSTQ010003655.1, read on the forward strand.
AGTCGGTAGCACGAAGACGAATGCGGACAAATTGAAGAGAGTCTTCATCGGATATTCACAGAGAACCTCTCTGCATTGAACTTGACTTCGAATCCTGAACGGAGAAAATTAGTATTTTTTGTGGCCGGTCAATCTGAGCAATGTAGACGTATATTGATACTGGCTTCGACGGGGGTATAATATAAATATTGGAGGCGCGATAGACCATAATGCCGTGACAGCATCTAACTTTGCGAGACGCGTCCCCCACCTTTTGAAAGCCGACAATTTCCCTCATTAATCGAATGCAGCGAGCAGGTTTTCCGGAATCAAGTAACTGCGAAATCCGCCACACTCCTTCGGTGTGGTCCAGAGGCTTTTTCGGCGAAAAGCAGCCACGATGAATTGCCAACGCACTGACCGGCGTGGGTGGCTCAAACTTGAAGCTAATCGAACACAACCAAACTCAAGAAAAACAGCTATCAAACCTTCTCATTCACTTGACTGCAACATTGGTGTTCCTCCAGTGAAACACCTCGTCTGTCGTCCTCAGTCCACTCTTCTACATCCTTATAAAGAAACCGCTTATCAGTTACTAAGTAGTCGTCACTTTGAATGTGATTCGAGACAGACAAGAAATCAAAACGTCTTTCCGTGATTCCTCCCCATTAAAAAAAATCGAAAGCACGCGACCGTGGGTTGTGGAGTAAACGGGCTTTCAAACACGTGATGGAAGGGAACAATCCACTGAGGCTTCGCCACACTAATGAACACTCAGAGAAATTTTCGGACCTTCGTCAAATTACATTGCTCGCCACCGCGCCGACAGCACGTGTCCGCGAAAGCCGCCAGAGACGCTGAGAGGCGGAAAGCGACCTGGTCCGGCTGGTTCCCGGTTTTCCCGCTTGGTGGCGTCCCTTTTGCTGGAGTCGCGAATATGGGGCTCATCGTCATGATAAGTCGGATTATGAACTAAAATTTGTTATTTAGCTTTCTTAATTAGCGAAAGTAACGTTTGATTCTAATCAGAAACTCGCTGACTGTCGTCGAAAGCGGCTAAATAAGTAAATACACTCGAAGGTCGTGCTAAGCGAGGGGGTGAGCCAAAGTTACCATGCGCTCGTATTTGATGCGCAAAGCTGGCGGTGCAGAAACGCGAGTGATAAACATGGCAGCGTACGGGAGTCAAAGGCACAGCAGAAGAAAACAGGCAGGACAAGCGCTGACTCGCAACTCAACATATAGAATACGGAATAAACGAAGAAATAAGTTCACAAAATCAAAAGGAAACTTGTCCATGGCATGTGAAGGGCGTAACGCCCGGAAAACAACCAAGCACAACCATCATTTCATAAATATACCTGTAAGAATAAAATATCCTTTTCGGATAATGTCACGGATGGTTGACTCACGCAGTGTCAGACTTGTACGTAGTTCAACTACTCTACTCAAGTTACTGTAGTTTAACTACTTTTCTGAGTAGTTTAGTAATTTTCAATTACATTTTTATTTTGGTAATTAGTAGTTTACTTTAATTACTTTTTCTGAGTAACTTCTGCTCAAAGTACAAATTACTTTGGAATTTTAGTGGTTGTTTTGACTATCAACAAACATTCCTGCACAAAAAAGATAAGATGCTGGAAGATCAGCTGATATTTGCAAAGAGGGAAAAGCATGTGGCGTAGGAAAGGGAGGGGGAAGAAAATGGGTTGGAGAGTCCAAAACCCCCCAAACATTTTCCGAGCCCCCCTTCTGCAACAACACTGCTACGAAGCGCGGGGAGCGAACAGGCACGACGCAAGAGAGGCCGAGTAACTGCGGGATTAGCGCCGAAGACTGGCGTTTCTTTTTGTTCCGAAGCTCAAGGAGACTTGATCCATTTGAAGAAAGGGCCAGTTCACACTTCTCCCCAACGTAGATACTATCGCCCACTACAGGAGGTGCACACACTTTATCCTCACTCAAAGGAGGCAACAAAATGCAGCACCTGCTCTGAAGATCATCTGGTCCTCCCGTAGTTTGTGGTGTACTCGAAAAATCGCGTGCTAAAGGGCAACGCAAAGGGGACATTTTTGCGTTGCCTTTCTTGCCAAAACATAGAATATGCAGATCTTCAAATATTTGAAGATCGTTTGAGGAACCTTAGTAATGCCCCCAACATTTTTATATAAAAAGTAAGAAATCAGTGTTGGGAAGTACTCTAGGTACATGGTACTTATAGTACTACTGTTTATAAAACTTGTACTTTACATGAAGTACATCCTCTGGGCATGTACTTGTACTTTCCGAGGAAAGTAAAACTCGAGACTTCAATGTACATTCCCCGCTTTTGAAAACAAAAGAATGGCGTATCGTCGTGTGAAAACGCGCTTTCTAGACGTCATCTGCTCATTTCTCCGAGTGAAGTAATTGCGGCTCTATGACCAACACAAATAAGTGGCTTGTAAGTTGATTGTGTCAAATACCTCGTCCGCGAGAGTAAAACAACTATTCTGTGGTGACTTGGCTTCATACAATATTTGCTGCCATTTCCATAAAAAACTGATGCACCTACGATTACCCCTAAAACAATGCGTACCAGTTAAAAAAAACAAAAAAAAAACAATATATAGGGAATGAAAGCGCGTCATGAAAGATTGTTTAAAGTTCTGGTACTTTACCTTGAAATATTTTCTATTTATAGTACGTTACTTCAAGTACATTGCACCCGGTGTACTTACTACGTTACATAAAGTACATAACCTCTAGTTTACTTTGTACTTTACTTCAAGTACTTTTAAGATGTATTTAACCTAAGACTGTAAACAAGCAAACACTGTCTAAAAATCAAGCTCAGGCAGTGCTAAACCCCAAAGTAGAAAAGACACATTTGCAGTCCATCATTGACCAAACAAACAAGTACAAAACAATAAGGCACGCAGAAGCAGAACCCACTATTAATGCATTTCTTCGAAAAAACAATTCGATTCATATCTGGCTAGCACGATTTCAATAACGGTTCAAAACCTCTGTACTTTTATTTTATCATAAAAAAACATATAGAAAGTTCAAAGTAACTTCAAAAGTAATTCGCTACTTTTTACGGTAATTAGTAATTTATAAATTACTTTCTATTTGAGTAATTTCTACTCTACTCAAATTACTTTTGGGCTCACTACTCAGTAACTTAACTTAATTACTTTTTTTTAGTAACTTGTACATGTCTGCCGGCAGTGTTCCCCCAACCCCATCATAAGGCTTCATAGATCCCCCTCGTCATTTTTGTCCATATATCTAGCAATAATAGCTGTATTAGCCAAGGTTGGTTTGCAGGAACAAACTTGGAAGTATGAGGGCAAGTGACATCCGACCGTGGACTGGAGGGACGTGTTATGTTCACGAAGTCTGTCGTTAATGCAGCGCCCGTTTGTCCTACATGTGTCCTCCAAAACGAAGGGGGAATACTATACACCACACCCGATTAGCGAGGCAGAAACGGTAGGGCATGTTTTTTGTTAGAGTTGTGTCGGGATACTTTGTCTACTTTTAAGCGAACCTTCGAACTAAGACGAAGTATCTCCACACAACTCCCTCCCCCCCCCCCCCCCACCCCCCCCCCCAAAAAAAAAACACAAAAACAGTAGTAAAAAATTGAAACTGGGAATACGAAAGGACGAACAAATACAAGTCTAAAACACTGATAAATTTATTTAATAAAAGAAATCAGTAAAGAAACATGTTTTACTGTTTGTGTTTTGCGCATCGTGCGTAGTGTATGGCACTCCTTTCGCGTGAAAGTACTTCTGAAGGACAAATCGGCATTGTATAATCATCATCGTCATCATCATCAGTGCTATTTATTATCTTTGAAGGCCCTTATGGGCATTTCACAAGGGAGGTAATTTTGTATTTAAACGAACATTTTTGCACGCAATTTTAAGACAGTACAAGGAATTAGTCGAATAAAGCAGAAATCAATGTGGTTACTGATGCAGCAAATTTGTGTGTGTCAGTTACGGAAACAATGTCGTTTGGGAAGATGTTCCAATCGTTGATGGCCAAGGGTAAAGTTGAATAATTGTATGAATTAGTTGACGGAAAAATAGGCCCAACTTACAGAAGTAGTCAAAGCGGAGAAATATCGGCCACGGGGTAAAAGCAGCGATTCACGAAGAGGCATGTTATGGTGAAAGATACGGCGAAGGACAGAGATGCGTGACATTCGGCGCCTTAATGAAAGTCTCTGAAGGTTAGCAGTTTCGCGCAATCCAGATACGCTTGTGAATGGTGAGTAATCAGTAAAAATAAAGCCAAGAGCTTTGTTTTCGATGGATTCAAGTTTTATAGCCAGGCAAGATTGCCAAAGGCACCCTACAGAAGAAGCGAATTCAAGCTTAGACCGAACTAAAGATAAGTATCTAGTTGTTTTATCTCTGGTTTCAGGTTTCGACGCAAAAAAAGCCGAGGGAATGGTTCGCGTTTGCTACTATTTAATTGATGTGAGACATTCATAAAAGGTCAGATGATAAAGGAATAGCGAAATATTTATATGAGGTGCAAACGGTTATAGAAAAGGCGCCAGGATGGGCAGGAAAACATATAAGAAGAGCACAACGAAGAAAACTGAAGGAATTTGCATTTGTCAAAATTTAGGATCACCTGCCATTTGCAGCACTGAATAATTTGTTTAATATCTGTTTGCAAGGTATGATGATTGTCGGGAGGGAGAATGGACCTGTAAATTACGGAGTCATGTGCAAACAAACGAACTGATAAGAAGACGAGCTCATGGATGCCATAAATGTATATTAAAAGGAGTAAGGGCCCAAGCACACTGCCCTGGGGTACACCTGAGGTTTCCGGACACGAGCGGGATTTAGAATTATTAATGGTGGCTTACTGAGCGCGGTTAGTCAAAAATTCCAATATTCATTTTCCGATAGGGGGCTCGATTTTAAATTCGTTAGGTTTTATTATAAGACGTTCATTAGGGACTCTATCCGATGCTTTGGCAAAGTTGAGAAAAATAGCTGGCTTCGTGAACTCAACCTGTCCCTCTGCTCCACAGTCGGAGGTCACTGCCAAGTTAGCTCTTAGAAGCCAACCCTGGCTAATACAACTTTTATTGGTAGATATAGAGGCGAAATTATAAGAGCGATTAATGGAAGCCTTTACTGTAATGGGTTGAGGTTTCTTTTTTACACGCATATATGAAATGGTGTTCGTGATCGGTGGTCTTGCTGATGTTATGTGCTTCTCGTGTGATGGACACGTTTCCTTTTGATTTTTATCATCTTTCTTTCTTTTGTGTTCTATATATTGAGTTGCGAGTCAGCGCTTGTCCTATCAGTTTTCTTAAACTGCGCATTTGTCTCCTGTGCCCTGTTTATCACCATGTTCAATGCAAACTAACTCGCCCAACTCCCCACCTTGCTCATGATAAAGGTCATCATCCGCGTTTTTGTTTTCTAAATTAGTGGTTTTTTGATGATGCTCAGAAAATTCCTAACTAGAAGCGCATGTTTACTCTTCATTTCTGAAAGGTTAATTAACATGCTTTAGTTTATTATCCATCTTATCATGACGATTAGCCACCTGCTTTGTTTCCCTCTGGCCGTTTAACTCGTCAGCACAAACCGCATTAGTGTACGTTTCAGTTCTTTTCTTATTAAATCTGTTCGAAATAAAATGAAACACCCCGTATATATATCCGGCTTCCAAAACAAGCCGAGATTTGATAGACATTCGCGGCGTTTTTAATTGAAACGCGTGCTCAAATCACTACGAGTATTTTGTTTGAAAATATGTTTGGACTAACCATCCTCCAACTGCTATACAGTGCTTTGAGAATTGGTGTCCTTACAAGTTCAACGGATCATTTACAAGACCCCATCAAGCAACACTGGCTGTCGGCATTTCTTGGACGCAAAGCGTGTCATTAGGTATGAGACCTCGCCGAACATTTAACATAGCGCTCGTTCTTAATACCAACTCAACTGAGTTTACGCCTAACGGTGACACAGCCGTCGTCTCCGATACAAATTCGAGTGCGCGCCGAAACGATGGCTGGCCAAGGCCCTACTGAATGCGCGCTCGCTGGCTTACGGTCTCTCCAGTAAGGCATGACAGCACTATTCGCTTTTTCTCGCGTGAGTTGTAACATGGTGGCGCCGGTGTGCAAATAGCCCCCAACCACTTCCGGTTCTGAACTAAACGGAGGGTTTCGCAGTATACGCGAAACCAAATATATGCACGCTATCTTCTGGAAATGGTCACTTATAGTACTATCAAACTTAATTCACTCTTAGGATAAAAGAATGAAGAGTCAAAAATTAGGAAATTTACGTGAACCAGACGTGTGCCGGAACTGAGCAACTGAGTTTGTTGCCAAACAAAGAAGGGGCGAATAGGGGCGGTCCGGCACTACCTAATAGTTGGCTGAAAGCGCCACTGGACGGCTGAAAGCTGCGCCGCGCAGCACGACAAGGTTTCTGTGGCTATGCAATACCTTGCTCGGTCTGTTTGAAATCTTTTTGGGGAGCCAATACATCCGCCTTTCGATTTCTGCTTTGCGGCGCAGATACCAACCGCTTCAGGACTGGTTTTCTTGGGGCTTCCTCTGGTGCAGGCATTAAGTCCTTCGACCCACCGAACCTATGGGAACGACTCCGGGAGTGGCATTGTAATGCGAAAGCATTAACTGTCCCATGAAGTGAAGCCGGCGTTGTCTGTCCAGCGAAAACGGCACCTAAATTCTCATTGGCTGCGACGCGTCATATCAGATGCTTCGCACGGAAGCCTGCGGGGCCGTTCAAGGTGAAAGTGGACGTGCCTAAAAAATAAAACCCAAAGAAAAGTACAGAAACGCAGATGCATCGTCACGGAAGCCGTGGAGCCGGCGGGGGCGCAGCGCCTGCGCAGTGAAGGAGCGGGATGTCACCGCCTGAGCGCCGTGTCCAAACGGAAGACGTGTCGCGCTCCTTGTAGGAATACGCTGCGTGTAGGAATGCCTTCGCATTCCTACACGTAAGCAATCTCAAGGGTTTCTGCCAAATGTTTTATGCAGTATCACTGTACATATTATCAGAATGTACGTGGTTTGAGGACTAAGGACGCCGAGTTTTTGTCGGAGGCTATGTCGAGCACGTATTCAATCATATGCCTAACAGAAACTTGGCTTGTAGATGGAATTTCTAGTTCTAATTATTTTCCACCCAAGTATGAAGTATATAGACGTGATCGTGACTATTTGAAAACGGGAAAGAGCTTGGGGGGAGGTGTATTGATTGCTGCAGACAGGAGCTTGAAAGTTCATCGGAGGAGCGATATCGAGTGTTATCCTGAGAGCGTGTGGATTGAAGTAATGTAATAACAATAATAATAATAAGCTTTATTTTCATTTCTCATTACAGGTAATGATGGGGCCGAGAATAAAAGCCGCGATAGACGGCTTGACGAGCTCTCGGCCCCAGTGACATTCTGCAGCAGTTAAGAGAGAATAAAATCAAACACAAAGGCATTCAATCAAAGAATAAGCACATTCAACGGATATCAATTACCTTTTGACAATCTTCAAAGCATATAAATATACAAAATCTACGTTTACATAAAGATACAAATACATGGACACGAGGAGAAATTACCGGATTAACAACTTACCGAGAACATATAGATACAACATCCAAATATATACAAGACCAAATATCAGTACACTATATCAAAGCTATGCATGACAGTACGTAATTCATTTAAACTCAATTTATCTATATCATTATTGTGAAACATTAGGGAATTGAGAAGTCTTGGGACCCGGTAGGATAACATTTCTCTGCCAACATTCAATCTACAATTTGGTATTTGCCAATAATCGGGGTTACGTGTTTGATACGTTGCAACATGTCTTTGTAAATTTGACAATGCTACCAAGGAAGAGGTGTTATGTTGCAATTATTTTTTAAGCCTTGTGGATAGTCTATAGCTATACATATTTTTGATACAAAGTATATTATACATTTTGAACAAGTTTTTCGTATGCGACAAATATGGCGCATTTACAATAGTTCTTAGCATTCTTTTTTTGAATTAAGTGTACTTTCTCCAAGTTTGTTATTGTAGTTGTACACCAGACTAAGCAACAGTAATTTAAATGAGAATAAAATAACGATTTATATAACAAGAGTTTAATCGATGTTGGAAGTATGTACCGGTGCCGGCATATCAGCCCTGCAAGCTTAGATAGCTTTTTATTAAGATACGCAATATGATGGTCCCAGGTCATATTATGAGGAAATACTACTCCAAGTGTTTTAAAGTCATCTACCAATTCAATGCCAACTGCGTTTAAGGTTATCCTACATATTGATGAAATAGTTTTATGTTTTGTCCAAAATATAGCAGCTTTAGTTTTGCTAGTATTTATTTTTAAAGCGTTCCTGTCGGTCCATGATGATATTTTATCTAATACTGAATTAATTTTTGACACGAGCTCTTCCACATTATCAGCAGCATAAAAAAGTGTTGTATCGTCTGCATACATTACAAATTTAATAGATGGGTCAATATTTACTATATCATTTACATAGACGTTAAAACGAAATGGCCCCAAAATACTTCCCTGTGGTACCCCTGAGAAAATTGGTTTTGTATTAGAACAAAAGTTACCGCAACATTTATATTGTTTCCGATTTTCGAAATAGGACCGTAGTAGATGCAAGGCTTGCCCACGAACACCGTAAAATTCGAGTTTTTGTAATAATAATTCGTAGTGTAAATAATCAAAAGCTTTTGTAAAATCAATATAAACCCCCCAAAACAAGTTTCTTATACTCTAAATTGCGTAAAATAAATTCCTTTTCTTCAAGTAAGGCTAGTTCCGTAGAACGATGTTTTTGAAATCCGAACTGCGACCTTGTAATGAGTTGATACTTGTCGAAAAAGTTTGACAATCTTACATGAATGAGTTTTTCAAGCCCCTTTGAAAACACGGGAAGTATGGAAACAGGTCTATAGTTATTAATGTCATTTCTATCACCTTTCTTATGCATTACCCAAACTTTGGCAGTCTGCATTCGTTTTGGAAATATAGCTGCAGATAAACACAAGTTGTATATATGAGTTAAACAATGCACGATTAAGTCTAATACATATTTTACGGGTCTAATTTGGATATCATCCGCATCTCTACTGCGGGTATTATTTAAGTTCATAATTACATTAAAAACCTCAGAATCGCTAACGGGTTCGAAGAATATTGAATTTAAGTTTCTATATTTAATATACTCGCAAGCCTTATCGTCGTAAGCCAGAGAAACTAGATTTACAAAGTAATCATTAAATACATTAGCTAAAGCAGTATCTGTAACTTTTTCTCCGTTAATATGCATTCTATTTATGCTGTCATGGTTCTGATTATTTTGTATAATTGAATTAACTTTTTTCCAAATAAGATCAATACGTCCAGCTGAAGATCTGAAACTATTATGATAATACCGTTCCTTAGCAGTTCTTAGTTCCTTCGTTAATTGGTTGCGATAAGCTTTAAGCTTTGTCAAGTCATCTTGATTTCTTGATTTGTTAAATCTTTGAAATGACTTGTTTTTTTCACTAATTTTCGATAAAAGACTTGGGGTAATCCATGGTTTACGAATTCTACTTGATTTTTTAATTTTTTGTAATAAAAATTTTTTTATATTGAGGCGTTTAAACCTTTCTAGGAACGTGTCGTAAGCTATATCAGGGTCTGTTGCGGCAAGAACATTGTTCCAGTGAGCATTTTAAATATCATTACGAAACATGTCCAGATTATAAGGGGTGATATGCTGAAAGTGTCTAAATGACTCTGCATTTTTTTTACAAAGTCTATCATTTACGCATAGGAATATAGGCAGGTGATCGCTTATATGGGTGGTGAGTATACCACATTTCAGACATGTATGATCAATGTTTGTAATAAAAAGGTCAATAAGAGTTTCCGTGTGCACTGTAATTCTTGTTGGTCCAGTTATTATATTAGCGTATCCATACGTTGTAAGTAATAATTCAAATTCAGTTCTAGGTGTATTATCAAGTAGCATATTAATATTAAAATCTCCTCCAATGATTACATTCAAGTTATTATCACTACCGAATCCCAAGAGACCCAAAAGAAAATTTCTACCGATGGTAGAAATTTTCTCATTGGCAATTACTATTTTCCGCCGATGTTTGATCACATTATTTTCGGTGAGCATATCAACTTCCTGGAAGAAAGAATTGACTTCTTTAAATTTCGAGTGCACATGTATGGCGATTTCAACCTTCCTGGTTACGATTGGGAGTCAGGCAGCTTCTTAGTTAGTCATGCGAACACAAGGTTGAAGCAACTTTGTCTGTTAGACTTCGTTCATTTCAATGGTTTTGAACAACGTAATACAGTACGCAACTGCTGTGGAAACATACTTGACCTTGCCCTGGTCACCTCGGTTGTTGATATCAGTGTTGCCAAAGCTCCGGTATCTCGGGTGGATAACTATCATCAACCTTTTATTGTATCATTTTTCTTCCCACTTGCCAAGCGCATTTTCCATTCACAATCATGGTTTTCCTACTCCAACGGTGATTACTATTCCTTGTATCAGTATCTTCGGGACTGTGACTGGAGTAGTGTTCTAGCTGATCAGTGTGTTGAATCATCAACTTCCACACTTTCGACTATTGTCCAGGAAAGCATGCAACTCTTTATACCAAAGAGGGTGTCTCATAAAAGTGACTATCCCATATGGTTCTCGAAGGAACTAAGACATTGCTTAAGGCGCAAGCTACACTATCATCGCCTGTACAAAAAAAAAAAAAAACTGGCAATGTCGTTTGGTACACGAGATTTAGTCAATGTCGTGCAGAGGCAAAACAATTTTTTAAGCGAGATAAACAACAACATGCTGACATCGCCAAGCAATCATTGAGCACACAGCCACAGTGTAAGTGGAAGTTTGTCAAAGAGAGCATCAAAGAGAATGTTACCACGATCACATTGCGAGATAATGAGGATTGCGTCTCGGACCCTGTTGATGTAGCTAATATTTTTACGCGCCATTTTAGTGCTTCTTTCAGTACAAATAATGGCCTAAAGCCTAGCTCGAATATAAATTTCCTGGCTTTTTTGACTGTTGCTCCAATTAATGAATCTGAAGTCTTGGAGGCAATTAAAAAATTGAAACCAAAGTTATCTACGGGAGTAGATGGAATTCCTAGCTTCGTAGTAAAAGGTTGTGCTCCACTCCTTTGTCCAGTATTGGTTCATATATTTAACTTATCACTTGCATCTGAAACATTTCCCACCGCTTGGAAGCGCTCTGTTGTTGTTCCGTTACATAAATCTGGTGATCGATCCATGGTTAACAACTATAGGCCAGTCTCCCTCCTTTGTAGTTTGTCTAAAGTTTATGAAATTGTTTTGCACACCCGCCTTTACGCATATTTTTGTCGGAAGATTATTCCTGAGCAACATGGTTTCATGAAAGGCCGCTCCACAGAAACAAACCTGTGTTCCTTACTACATCAGATTGTGCCATCTGTCCATAGCGGAGGACAAGCGGATGTAGTCTACTTTGATATCAGCAAAGCTTTTGACAAAGTTAATCACCGACTACTGTTGAGTAAACTCTGCAGTTACGGTTTGTCCCTTAAGTATTGTCGTCTCCTCGATAGTTACCAATCTCATCGGCTGAACTTTGTGCGAGTATCCGGCCGATTATCTGCTCCTTTTTTATCTACTTCTGGGGTTCCTCAAGGCAGTAACCTCGGTCCTTTTCTGTTTTTAATTTTTGTAAATGATCTAGCTTCCTGTATTAAACACACGAGGTTTTTGTTATTTGCTGATGGTATTAAGTTGTTTACAACGGTTAAAACGGTTGACGATTGTGAATGTCTTCAGCGTGATATAGATTCTATTTCGGCGTGGTGTTTTTCAAATGACCTACTCTTAAATGAATCAAAGACGAAAGCTATGTCCTTTTCTAGGAAGCGTGAAATTCTGAGCTTTCCCTATGTATTAGATTCCACCAATATTACTCGCGTTGAGGTCATCCGTGATCTAGGCGTTTTTATGGATCTTGCAATTAATTTCAATCATCACGTGACTACAATTACGAATGCTTCCTTTAGAGTGCTGGGAGTCATTACACGAGTGACACGCGGTTTTTCTAAACCACTTTGTATTTTACGTTTGTTTTCTTCACTGGTGCGTAGTCGTGTTGAATATGCCTCAGTTGTCTGGAACTGTATTGGAGTGACAAATTCAGGTGTAATTGAGAGTGTTCAACGTAGATTCGTTCGTGTTTTGTTTGATCGTTATTTTCAACCGAATTATTTCTATAGTTATGAGAGGATTTGTGAACTCGTGAAGTTAGACTCGTTGCACAACAGGAGAAGAATTCGTGAACTGACATATTTGTATAAGATTGTAAATGGTATAATTGATTCCCCAGAGCTGCTCAGTCACATCTACTTGCACGTTCCTCGTAAGTCTTGTAGACTTTCTACTTTGTTTTACCCTACTGACTTTTACCATGCTGCACCCATGACACGCCTACAACTGACTTATAACCATTTAGAACAGATCCGTGCGAATGCTAGCCTTGATATTTTTGATGAAAAGCGTAAATTTCGAAAGTGTGTTGAGGCTATTGTTTTTTCCTAACGTTTCGCTTTTATCCTGTTTAACATTTGATTACTCATTGAGTCATTGATAAGTGCACCACTAAGGAGGCGTTAAAGGGCCCATGAAACGAATTTTGGGCTGCAATAAATCAATTTAGATTGGGATTTTACTAATAGCACATCGTTCGGTGGGCCAAAAGAAAAAAGGTAGAAAGTCAAAAGCCTGACTTTCGGTACGAAAATTTGAAAGCACAGCGGACTATTTCGTACTTCCTTCCCTTCGTCAGCTCGCTGCCTTTTCTCTGTGATACATCCGCGGACCCCGCAGCGCGTCACCGGGCCCAAACGAACGTCACACGACACCGGAGCTCACTTAATCCCTTCACCCCTTAAGCTGACATTGTGGTGGAAGCTACGCGCTTGCCGGACCAATCAGCCGCCTCCCTTTCATCACCTCACCTCATTCTCTGCGCGTGGGTATGCGCGAGAGAGCGTGATCACGTGGCAAAAGTGTGGCTGGCCCAAGGAGCACGTAGCTTCCACAGCACTGTCAGCTTCGGGGTGAACGGGGTGGGGAAAGCAACTTTTGTCTGAATAGACCAGTGTCCACGCCAATTCCAGGGCGCCGCCATGTTTATCTGCGCTCGCGCCACCACGCGGAAAGAACTGGCAGGCAGGAGGGGGGGGGGGGGGGGGGGGGGCTGCGTTGGCGGCGTTGCTCTGAGGAGCTGGATGCGGCAGTCTGTTCGAATGCACCGACACATCGTGAAAGATGTCTTCACCAGAAGCCTCCGTGGCCCGTTCTTCCACAGGGAAGATGTCGTGAACATTCGAGAACCAATCTCGATCAAGAAAACAAGGGGAAAACCTTTCTTGTCTTAGATGTTCTCGGTGTCTGCTGACCCTTGACATCCGCGTTTCAGTCCGGGTTCATTGCGTAGTAAATATTTCGCTACCGCTTTCTTGTAGCTTTCAAATGCTTGATTGGTGGCTTCTTGTATACGACATTACATTCGTGGCACGTTTGAGACCGATTTTCGCGATCTACTTGCCTTTCTGCGGCAGCGCGGCTCTGCCGAGCCTAAACCGAAACCGAAACGAAGGTACCATTCGCAGCTAGCGTACGTACACGACGTAAACGACCTGCCGACTGATCACGGAGAAGTGACCACCTCTGTTGTATCCATCACGCACGTCAAACGTACGCATAGAAAAAAAATTGTTGCTACACTGCCACTCACTCTTGAGTTCTTGCTCGGAGTAAAGTTTTTTCTTCGGAGTGCGGCTGCCCATTCTTGCCGAGAAGCTGCATGGGACGGAAACTTGTGGAAGCCGTAGACGTCGCATCCGCACTCGCTTCTTAGGCAATTGTGTGACGGGCAGTGGGTGTCCAAAAGAACCCTGCGTTTCCTCTGGTTGTTCGTACAACCAACAACGGCACAGTGCCGTCCGGACGAATTGCTCTGATACATTACAGGCCGGTAAACAACACCGACGTCGGCAACGTGCTAGTACTGGGAAAGGTCGCAGTCTATCGGCCCCCCCCACCCCCACACACACACACACACGCTGCGCGCGTCTGGGTTCGAAACTATTAATTGCCTGTTCTAAAGGATGGTACTTACTTGAAGTGGGAGCTGGAATTCTACGAGGTACCAGGAGACACTTACTATCGGCAACGAAGCAGGGTGCCTGTGGGGGCGGAGTCTAGGAACGCTACTGATTAATATTGTGACAGGCGACTCGTTCGTTCAGAAGTTCGCGGTGATATTTTATTATCCCTCGTTACAGCACACCAAACATCTTAGGCAGTGAAATTCACATCACGCAGGCTCGTGCGTCGTAGTAAAATGAGCGCAGTCGACGACGAGGTGTAATGAGCTACTAAGCTTCACAAGGAAAATGCGCGTGAGAAAGAGATTTGAGGCAGTCCAAAACACCGATCCAGCAGACGCACGTACGTACGTTTACTCCGGACTCCATGAACCCAACGGCGCAAGATCAAAGAGCACCGCCGCCATCGCCACCCGGTTTTCTCTGCACTTTGCGCGACAACGGCACTGCAATGGAGGGCACTCAACCCCGGCGTTAACAATCCGCGAAATAGATTAATTTCCCACTCTTGAAGCCATTCCAAATGATAAATGAAAATACTTCGGCGTTGTAGAACATCTGACGACACAACGGTGCCGAGCGCTTGCTCGGCATCGTCTTGCTCGTGAAGGCATGCTTATTTGTAGTTGAGACGATGATTCCACATCTTTCGTGCCACTCGTGGTGCTTGCAATAACTTCGAAGGGCAGGGGAATCTTCTCACTTGGACGTTGCAGACACGCAACACCGGAGCCACGAAAGCAATCGTACAAACCGTCGCCATGTTTGCATTTTCTTCGTCACTCGCGGCGCGGTCAACTCGTCGCGAGATGTTTTCTGGCTCGGCTAGATGGAAACCAACAGCGGAAAAGTGGCGTATGAACAAACGGCTCTCACATTACGGGCACTATACTCACATACTGTGGTAAAGAGGACCGATGCCAGCGAAGCAGCAGTCGACACACCAGCGAAGAAGCCTGCGGCGGGTAGTAGCAGCGCAGGCAAACGCAGCCCCCCCCCCCCCCTCCCGTGAGCGCCTGGGTTCGAGATTATTGTTCGCGTTTGCTCCTTGCGGTCGAGGCTAAAAAGAGCACTTCCGGACAAAGGTCTATATTGAGCGACGGCTAATCTTCTAGGGGGACAATGGATGTGTCCGGATTAGACAAACGAGAGTCCGAGCAAGAGAGGACTCCCCCTTTCCGTCTTCTTGAACTGTTTGGTAGAATGCGCGATTTATGAGTTGAGGAGGAAAGCTAAACAGGAAAAAGTTGGAAAAGCGTTTCATGACTCCTTTAAGCTGTTGGTGGGTCACTGAAAATAAGAATAAGAATAAGAATCTTGAAATAGATCCGACTTCTGTGGGTAAAGTGCATCAGCTTATTCAGTGCGACTTAAACTCTGTTCATGTTCATCGCGGAATAAAAATCTACTATATTTCTCTTATTCCTTTTTTTACTTTTCTATGTTTTTTCTTACTTTCATACATTTTGTGTTTTTATATGACTCTCGGCATAGCTGGGTAGTATAAAAAACAAGAAAACATAATAATTTTCGTCATATCTCTTATTATGCTACAAAATGTGAATCTAAATATTCTTTAACAAAACTTTTAAGAAATATTCACCGGCTATTTATTGTTTATGATCGCGGTGCTGGTGAGGTAGGCTCTTACCCAATAGGCGACGTGGATTCGACTGACGTGCTGCGATTCCGCGGATGCATCGCAGTGAAAAGGCAGAGAGCTTTCGAAGGAAAGAAGGCGCAAAAGAGTCCAGTTTTCTTTTAAAAGTTCTATAGCGAAGAATGTTTTTGGCTCCCTATTTTTGTTTTTGTGTTTTTTTTTTCACACATTTTACGACGTGCGGTGGATGAAATTTGATTTCAGAATCATTTCATGGTCCCTTCATTAAAGTAAAAAAAAAAAATACACCACCAAGCAAAAAAAATTAAACCAGCAAGGTTTTGTGTTTTTGGACTGCCAGTTTGACGTGTAATTCACACACACACAAAAAAAAGACGTCACGCCTCAGGAGAGCGCAAAAAAATGTGAATGTTGGTTTTCTATTTGCCGTTTTGTCAGTAGCTATTTTGAGTTTAGAAATAATAAATAACAGATCTGGAAAAGTAAAGATAGGATATTCCGAAATTGCCCCGGCAGCACACCATTGTTGGCATAACGTTAGCACAATATTGGATTGATTGGATTCCAATATTGAACCCAATATTGGAGCGCAACCCGCTTTAACATTGGACCGGTGTTGTACACGTTCCTAAAAAAAGGAACGAAAGCTTGTTCCTCGTTCCTTCTGATTTTCGGAACGCGTTCCCGTTACAAGTTACATCTGTGAAAAAGGAACTAGTTCCCGTTACAGTTTAAAAAATAGAACGTATCGTTTCATATACGTTACGTTTGTAATTTGCTAATTACTATATTTAGTTAAATCAAGCAGAGATTTTTTTTTTTTAGAGCCCAGCTCTTAGGGGCCCGTTTCCGGCTTGAGCGGCGTCGCCGTCAGCGTAACCTCGCGGTGCATTATGGGAAATGTCCCATAATGCACCGCGCGAGCCCCCACCCGGAGTCACGTGTCCTCGGGGGGGGGGGGGGGGGGTCAGGTGACCCCCCCGATGATGTCATCATCACTGATGACGTCACAGGCATCCGCATCGTCATCGTCATCATCACTGATGACGTCACCGGCATCCGCATCGTCATCGTCATCATCACTGATGACGTCATCAGTGACGTCACTGATGACGTCATCAGTGATGTCGGGGGGTCACGTGACGTCGGGGGGTCACGTGAGGTCACGTGGCCCCCCGACGTCACGTGACACCCCAAGGTCACGTGACCCCCCCCCCCCCCCCACTACCCCCTGTTGTTGCTGTTGAAGACGTTTATTGATAGGTGAAAATTTCACCAGTCAATTTGTTGGAGCAAGTTTAAAAATGGATGGATAGGCGGGACATTGGCAATTTACAAGTAATAGTATAGCTGTGGTCCCGCCGCTTGGGGTATAGACCCCCTAGATATGAATGTCCAAGCCGGTCTCACTCAGAAATCCGAGCAGACCGGACAGGACCGCAACACGCATGTCTTTGTCTCCCACTGGTTTACACCAGGCTTCGAAGCCCGTAGGGCGGTGTTGTTGTTCTAGCGTGTTCAGGGCTCTCGTCCTTTCTTCATTAAAAATCGGACAGTGCCAGATCAGATGACATTCGTCGCACTTGACGTCTCGATTTCTGCAGTAGATGCAGCCTTCGGAGCAGGCTTCTTCTTCTTTCCTTTGCTTCTTTGACAATAGACTATAATCGTGGTCTACTGCCGTTGAAGCGTTGGCGAGTTTCGACTTCCTCTCACGGGCCGCTCGCTCCCATCGCTGGGTGCGGGCCGGCGTGATGCCGGCTTGGGCCCTTAGCCTTCGGAGAGTGACTGTCTCGTGCCGTCGGAAGGTTCCCGAAGGAATGCTCGCTTCGGGGGGCTCGCCTCTGGCGTTGAGTTTGGTCTGCTCAATGTTCTTGTATGCTAATTTGATGTTGAGGATGGTTCCTTCGGGGTCGTACAAGTTGAAGGCGGGCGGTGGCGGTTCCACAGAGGGGGCTGGCTCCGGGTCCTGGCGTCGAAGGTCGATACGATTGAGCTCTTCGATCGCCGCCCGGTGCGCCCTCTCGTTGCCGGCGATGCCCGCGTGACCGGGAATCCGCTCCACCCTGATGATGAGCGGGTTTAGGTCGCGTCGTTCCAGGTTTTGCGCCAACCGGAATATTTCTCCGACTGCTCCGTGTGCCATGACTTGCGTCCTGAGCGCTCTCACGGTGGCCTGGGAGCAGGGTTGTAAAGTACCTAGGTACAAGTAACTGTAAATCGGTATCTATGTACTTTTGTTCTACCTGAGGTACAAACCTAGGTACTTTCATTTCTCAGTATCTGTATCTGTATCTTAGGTACATTTTCCAGTAACTTGTAACTAAGTGAAGTTACTTTTTACAGGTACTTTTCTATTCACTTCGTCAAAATCGTAGAAAATACAATATAACACATAACTGAAGAAATATTATAATTACAGTCGTAAAGCAATTGAACATCACGTAGTGTTTCCACGCAATAAATCGAACTGCAATTGTGCACTTTACAAAACTGAAAATGTTTGTGAAGAAAAAAAAAAAAGAAAACTGGGAGGACGATTAACCTTCGCCTTTAAGAGTTGAACGCGATAGGGTTATCGGGCCCCATTCGCATGGCCTTCTCAATCGCTTCTCATGCTCTTGAGTCACACAACGACCTAGTTCTTATGATACAACACTCCCGGCGCGATCGAGGAGCTTTTGCCAGTGCTTTGATGCAATTTTACCCCGCAAGGTTTATTTTTTGTGTTTGCTCGGCACGCGCTAACAACACTCGATGCGATAATGCCTTTACGCTGACACAGACAGACATCGAGGCACTCTAATGACGGCAGGATCGCAGTGCCATTTCCAAGCCCTCCGTTGCCTAGTCGGTAGCGTGTCTGGCTCGCAACCGAAGGGTCGTGGGTGCGATCCTGCGTAAAATCTTCAAATTTTTCTTTAAGGCAAATGAATTAGTTTATCAAGTGGAAGTTTGAAGGAAGTTTGCGAGAATTTTAAAATTCCGCGATTCACGAAGTCAGACATTGACTTTATTGGTGAGTATGTTCAGGTGTTTACACCTCTCGCACAAGCTATAACTCTTCTCCAGCGCGAAAACAGCATGTTCATGGCATATCTCCTGCCTACAGTGGCTTCACTTCGCAAAAAAATGTCCGCGTTGCTGACGGAGAACTTGAGGTACTGCCGCCCGGTGGTCGAGGGCTTAATCGAGGCAATCAATAAGAGGTTTGCAGGTATGGAGGAAGAAAAACATTTGATAATATCTGCGTATGCCATCCAAAATTTAAGGTTGCATGGATAGACAACGAAGTGGAACGGAAGCGGGCCTTGGATTATCTAAAGAACGAACTTATGCGAACATCAACTAAAGAAAAAGCGTCGTCAGGCAAACAAAGTGGTGAGGATGAAGAAGACTGTGAGCACTTTAACTTCGAAACATCGTCCTCATCTGCTTCATGGGAGCAGGAGTTTGTACAGTAGACCGAACTTGCTCCGACAAGAAGTTTGGACTGTCTCAAGCACATGCCGCTGCTGAAAAGCGTGTTGTTAAAATTCAACACAGGGCTTCCAAGCAGTGCGGTGGTGGAGCGCGTTTTTAGCATAGGAGGAACAATTGCTACCAAACTGCGATCGTAGATGTCGGATGAACATTTCGAAGAAGTCCTGATTCTGAGGTCAAATCGAGCACTCAAGTGAAAAATACAAAGTCTTCGAATGCTCCGGTGAGAGCGTTTTGCCTTATTTCTCCCATTGACACCAATAAAGCACGTTTATCAAACTTGTTTTTGTGTACATCCCAGTATACAAAGGATTTACTTCCAATAATAATGTGACAAATTTGAGAAAAATACTTGACGTGAAATTAAAAAGTACCTTTGAAGAAACTGTACCTGTACCTAGGTACATTTTTAAGCGAGTAGCTAGATACGCACCTAGGTACATTTTCGTATGGGCAACTGTAACTGTATCTTAGGTACATTTTTGAAGTAACTTTTACAACCCTGCCTGGGAGTCCGTGAAGACGCGCAGTGTGCGGAATTTGTCGCTGGATGTTGCGGCCGCGTCTTTGATGGCTTCAAGTACGGCTCTGACTTCCGCTTCCTGCGCAGATCCGCATCGCTGCAGCTCCGTGCTTTTCGTTGTCTTCTCATAATGCCACGCCGCCGTGGCCGCCACTCCGTCTTTGAATGTTGCGTCAACGTACGCATAAAGTTCGTCGTCACCTCCGTTCTTCTGCTCGTGCCGTCGAGCAAATTTGCGCCTTCTGCCGGTGTTTGTCGCCAAGTTCATTCTTCTCGGGATCGGCCAGGCTGGGGTGACCGTTGTCTTCTGCCACGGTGGGATGGGATCCGGTATCGGTGGTGGAGTTGTCGTTGCACACAGAGAGCTCCATGAGGGCATGAGTTCTGCAATGGCCCTGCCCTGACGGGTATGTGTTAGTTTGGCAGCATACATCCACTCCTGATGCCGTTCGATCTCTTCCAAGGAGAGCATAGGGACGGCTTCGTGTAGTATTCCAGGCGCGTACATTAAAGCAGGCCCGAGGTGCAGCGTAGCGCGTCATTCATTAGTGTTTCCAGTTTGGCCCTTTGAGTGGCGTTGAGTTTGTAGAAACGAAGGCCGTAGGATATTTTGGATACCAGGGCGGCTTGTACTACGGTCCTCGCTAACCTTTCTCCGAGACCCCCGACTCGTGTCGCTAGTCGTCGCACGATCGAGAGCCCTTTCTTCCAGGTAGTTCGCATTCGCTCAATCCAGATGGTTGGGTCGCCGCCCGAGTGAATGTTCACTCCTAGGATGGAGTGCTCTGTCGCCTTTTCGATCTGCTGCCCGTTAAAGCGCAGGTCAGCGTCGACCTTGTCCCACTCTTTCCCAAAGGCCATATATCTGGTCTTCTCGGGCGATGGACGAAGGCCGCTCTCTGTCAAGAAATCGCTCACCACGTCGAGGGCCCGTTGGATCGTCGTCTCAGGAAGAGGCGCGCTGTCACTTCCCATCGTCCACACAGTAATGTCGTCCGCGTAGACCGTGAATGCTAGGTCCGGAACGGCGGCGAGTCTCCATAAGAGAGGCGCCATCGCCAGGTTTAATAGCATCGGCGATAACACTGATCCTTGCGGCACGCCGATCTCGTTAGATTTCTCTGTACTACCCCGGTGCTTGCCAGTTTTCACCAGGTATTTGCGTCCGCTTAGAAAAGTCTTAATGAAGTTCAGTGGCCTGCCCTGCACCCCTAGCTTGCGAGTCGTGTCGATGACTGTGGTGTGATGCAGGGTGTCGAAGGCTTTCTTGATGTTCACTGCCACCAGGAGTTGGCGGTGGCATTGCGTCGGCCGGTTCATTAAGTACTCTCGAATCAGTGCTAGACTGTCCTGTGTGCCTAGATTTTTGCGGAATCCTGTCTGAGCAGGGTGCAACAGCTCTCTCTTCTGCTCGATTATCCAGTCGATCCGTGCAAGCACCATGCGCTCCATCAGTTTGCACAGGACAGAAGTGAGCGAGATGGGGCGCATGTTGCTCGCGCAGTCGGGCTTCTTCCCTGGTTTCGGGATGGGGCACACCCAGGACAGTTTCCAGCTATCTGGGATGGTGCCCTCGCGCCAGTGGTCATTAATAAATTTCAGAAGATCTCTCTTGATCACCTCCGGAAGGTTCTTGAGCATGGAATTAGTGATCCCGTCTGGCCCCGCCGCACTTCGCTCGTTGCCCTTTTCGATCGCTGCCTCCATTTCCCACAGTGTAAAATCTGCTTCATACTCCTCGTTTTTCGATTCTTCATGGTTGTAGATTACCGGGCTTGGGCTGGTAGCGGGCTGTGGGAAAAAAACGTCCCCGATCTCATCTAATATTTGCTTGACTTCCTTATTTTCCGCTAAAGCCAGGTTCGGTACCGTGTTTCCCCCCTTGCTCTTGCCCAGCATCGTATTGCATACAGCCCACATCCGTCTCAGTGAAGTTCATTCGTTGAATCCTTCGCACAACCTGGTCCAATCGTCCCTGCACAGGTTGTTGGCGTGTCGTTGCGCCTCCTTTGCGTATCTGTTTGCTTTGCGGATGTCCCGTTTTTTCCGAGTGCGACGGTAGCGTCGCAAGTAGTTTGTTCTTTTGCGCCAGAGGGAACTACCCTTCCCTCCTCCTCCTCAAGAGCTGCGCTCTAATTCGGTGTTACAGGGAGTTGTAAACGGCTTTCACTTTTTTAGAGCGCAGCTCTTAGGCGCCCGTTTCCGGCTTGAGCGGCGTCGGCGTCGGCGTCGGCGTCGGCGTAACCGCGCGGTGCATTATGGGAAATATCCCATAATGCACCGCGCGAGCCCCCCCCCCCCCGGGGTCACGTGACCTCGGGGGGGGGGGAGGGTCACGTGACCCCCGGGTCACGTGACCTGGGGAGGAGGGGGAGGGGGGTCACGTGACCTGGGGGAGGAGCGGGAGGGGGTCACGTGACCTGAGGGGTCACGTGACCCCCCTCCCCCCGAGGTCACGTGACCCCCCTCCCCCTCCTCCCCCGAGCTCACGTGACCTGAGGGGTCACGTGACCCCCCCCCCTCCCCCTCCTTCCCGAGGTCACGTGACCCCGGGGGGGGGGGGTGACGTGACCTGAGGTGTCACGTGACCCCCCCTCCCCCTCCCCCCCGAGGTCACAGATCACGACCCCCCTCCCCCCGAGGTCACGTGACCCCCCCCGGAGGAGATTAAAGAATGAGGGAAGGAGGAGGAGGAGGGGTATACCCTCCCCTAATTACCCTTCCCTCCTCCTCCTCAAGAGCTGCGGTCCAATTCGGCGTTACAGGGTTTTTATCCTTTGAACATGTCGCGTTCTATCCCAATCATGAGTGCCACATATTCTCACGAAGTTTCAGCTTCATTCAATCCGCATAGTTTGTTTATCTATCCCATTAGTAGTCAACATACGAGTTTGTATGTCGTCATGGAAGGGCAACAGAAGAAAACAAGCGGAAGCAGGGTTTCATTTGTTGATATATTCAAGTTAAAAATCTCAGCTTTTAACCATATTCATGTTTGTAGCGGACGATTCAGACGAGCCAAATGTACTGTTACCCGTTCGCGTTTTACAACAACCTCACACGTTTCAATTGAACAAAGTTCCTTGTTCGAACTTAACAACAGTTGCTTCTCGATGTTGCTGTCCGCAAGAGGAGCAAGTGGACTGGAGGAGAGGGTAGGGCATTTGGAAGGTCAGTCTTAAAAAAACTACAAATACTTCTTTGTAAGGTTGGCTTTGTTGTTCATTTTGAAGGTGGGGGACAAGTGAAGAAGTAAAGGTTATTATTTTGTGTATCTTTTAAGTGACCAATGTTCGGGATACAAGGGTGCGTTCGATGTCTGGCAATCTGTGATCTTGTTGTAACTGTAGGTCTCGTTATAGAAGTTCACAAGTGGCTGTAGTCGGCCTTAGATTTATGGCTGTATGAGGATTCGTGGAACCAAAGAAAATAGCTAAGTTTGAAACAACCCTCTTTCTTTGTCTTTTCCTACGACTGAAAGCCTTGCGTTTTGTACCGCAGTTTTGGGCACTCAAAAAAGAATCAATGTCCACCAGCTGTCCTGCACCCGAAACTGTTAGCAAGCGAATACCACACAAAATAATTCATAAGATTAGTAGCCAAAAAGGTAACGAGATCCTGCACTTCGTAAAGATATTGTTTTTGTACTTTCAAAATTTTCCTGTTCGAAATAAAATAAAAATTACCCTACTGGACGAAAAAAAAAAGAACGCCGTTACTCTTTCCGTTCCAGTAAAAATGTAACGCGTTCCCGTTCCAGTTTCACCAATGCAAAATTAAACGGTGGCGTTCCTTCGTTTCTCCTAAAAGGAACGCGTTCCAGGAACACCGTTCCTTGGAACGCCGTTCCGTACAACACTGCGTTGGACGAATGATATTTCCAATATTGGGCCAATGACAATCAAGGGTTACTCTCTTTATTATGCCAATATTGGAGTTTCAATTTATCCAAGTAGAACCAATATATTGTGAGGAAGAAAGAAGAAGCGGGGCTCAGACGGCAGTGCACGTGCTGAGCTCTCTCGGATCTGCATCGAACGGTTACCGTGGACGCACCATCTTAATCAAACGACACCTCGACGCCGACAGTCTATCTCGGTGTCCTCTCCCCAACAACGCGCCCCTTTCTTATGAGCATCAAACAGCAGACATTACGGCAACCCTTCATAATCTCGACATGGCATCAGCGCAGCTCACTGACAATTCTCTCAGGCAACTGATTCATTACTTGCAAGGTTTCACAACATCTTGCCCTCAGTATGCTCACCGACGTGCCCGCCTCTTTTCTCTTCGAAATAACGTTCTCTACAGACGCAACTATGAACCCCAAGGACGGCAATGGCTTCTTGTAGTACCCCGTCACCTACAAAAAAAAAAACATAATTCAAGCTAACCATGACGATCCCACCGCCGGGCACCTCGGATTTTCTAAAACGTACTTTCGAATTCGTGACAAATTCTTCTGGACCGGCATGCAGCGAACAATTAACAAATATGTGCGAGCCTGCCACTTATGCCAAACCAAAAAGCGACCCACACAACCGCCTCCCGGGCCTCTCCGGCCAATTTCTCCACTCCGCCAACCGTTCAACAAACTGGAATTGACTTCCTTGGCCCGTTTCCTCAAACAAAAACAAGAAATAGGTGGATAATTGTAGCAGTTGACTATCTAACACGATACGCCGAAACAAAGTCGCTCCCGGCAGCTACAGCCCTTCATGCAGCAGATTTCTTTCTGCACAACATTCTTCTAAGACACGGCGCTCCTCAGTCCATTATCACGGACCGAGGAACACCCTTCATTGCGACCCTTCTTCAAGAAGTCTGCCGCCTCGCAAGCACGATTCATCATATAACCACTGCCTACCATCCACAAACGAATGGTTTGGCAGAACGATTAGTTAGTTAGTTATTTTGGGGGTTTATGGCGCAAAGCTACGAGGCCATCTGCGCCAAACTAATTGTAAGGATCATTGTAATAGAGGACGGGTTTCACAGAAGGTTAACCAAAAGGCTAGAGTCGGTGTAAAAGGCCAATACTACTAAGAAATTCTATCACACCTTCAAAAGGGACTAGAGGATTCTCTCCCACAAGGAGAGCAGGATGAAATGGGATGTGATGTTGAAAAAATTCAGGGAAATGAATGCGGCGCTTGGGCTCAAGGCCGGGACACAGCCACAAGATATGCAAAACAGTGAGCCTGTCACCACACTGATCACACACTGGTGGGTCTTCTCCCAAAAGCAGATATCTATGAGTTATAAAAGAGTGTCCAATTCTCAGACGGCACAACAATGTTTCATGAAGTCGGCTCTTGCATGAAGAGCTTTCCCAAACTCCCAAAACAGGTTTGGTAACATGGAGCTTGTTATTGGACTCCATGTCCCATTCCAGTTGCCAGGAATGAAGAATCGAGGACTTCACCAAGGGCTTAATATCTTGATAGGGTAAACAAGACAGCGATTGTGGAAGGTTACCGGCAGATCCTGCAAGCTTGTCGGCTTCTTCATTGCCTAGTATGCCGATGTGACTAGGTACCCAACAAAATTTTATAATTTGACCCCCATGCAATGCAGAGTTAAGTTTGGATTGAATTTGTTGTACAAGCATATTTCTAGTATCTTTAAGAGAGCAAACTGCAAGAATCACACTTTGGGAGTCAACAAACAGGACCGCCCTCAGTATTTTCCTATTGATAATGTATTCAATCGCCATTGATACCGCATAGAGCTCCGCAGTAAAAATGCTGGCAATATGATCAAGTCTTTGAACCTTGGAGAAGCTTTCAGAATATACAGCGCAACCGACGAAAGAGGGAGTCTTGGCACCATCTGTATAAACATGAAGATAACCATCATACTTATTTTCCAGTTCACAAAACTCTTGCTTAATAACAGCATGGGAAATGCCGTGCTTGTTGAACTTTGCAAGAGACCAGTCGACTTCAACCCGCTGCTCTTTCCAAGGTGGAACACCGTTGACTTTCCGAACGAGGCCGACCTGGTCCAAAGAAAGGTGCAGTGAAGAGCGAAGATGTTCCACGCGGAAGCTTAACGGTGTTACAATACTTGGTTTATTTTCAAAAAGACGAAAGAACCTTGACCTCGTGAGTGAAGAGTAAGTCGGATGCTGAGGGTCGGCCAGAATCTTGTAAGCATATGTAAGACTGAGATATGTGCGTCGTTTGTTCAGGGACAGCTCATTAGATTCTGCATACAAACTGAGGACGGGGGACGTCCGGAAAGCTCCTGTTGCCAGTCGCAAGCCGAGATGGTGAACTGGGTCCAACATCTTAAGGGCAGAGGGCCGAGCCGATCCGTACACTACTGCACCGTAGTCAAGACGGGACCGTATAAGAGCGTTGTATAGCTGCAGGATACATTTTCTATCAGACCCCCAAGACTTGTGAGATAAAACTTTCAAAAGGTTTGTCGACTGAAGGCATTTTTGCTTCAGCGCTTTAAGGTGGGAAATGAAATTAAGCTTTCTATCAAATATTACTCCAAGAAATCGGTGCTCTTTTCTAACAGGGATAGGGGTTCCATTTAATTCCAGGGATGGATCCAAATACAACCCGCGGCGCAAAGAAAAGGGCACACAGACTGTTTTTGAAGCAGAGAACTTGAACCCGTTTTCGTCGGCCCACTTGGACAGTTTGTTTATGGCTAACTGCAACTGACGCTCACAACTAGAAAGGTTACAAGACGATGATGAAATCTGTATATCATCAGCGTAAAGAGAATATGAAATAGAAGGTGGCAGCAGTTGTGCGAGTGAATTCATTGTTAGCAAAAACAAAGTCACACTTAAAACACCACCTTGAGGGACTCCGTTTTCTTGAACAAAGGTGTCAGATAGGACTGAGCCGAGACGAACTTGAAAAGTCCTGTCCGTCAGATATTCCTTTATGCTTCGCAGCATGCGGCCACGAATATTACAGGCATACAGGTTTCGGAGAATCCCATACCTCCACGCTGTGTCGTATGCCCTTTCTAAGTCGAAAAAAACCGCAACACAGTGCTGCCTGTTTACAAATGCCTCACGTATAACAGTTTCCAGGCGAACTAAGTGGTCAAGGGTAGATCGACCTTGGCGGAATCCACATTGATTGTTATCAAAGACCCTCTGGCTTTCTAACATGTACACCAGTCGCCTATTTATTAGCCTTTCATATGTTTTCCCGAGGCAGCTTGTCAGTGTAATTGGGCGGTAGCTTGATGGTTGTGAGGGGTCTTTGTTAGGCTTTAGAAGGGGGATGATATGTGCGTGTTTCCAGGCCTGAGGGAAACATGCCTTTTCCCACAAAAGATTAAAAAACAGGAGAAGGTTTTCAAGGGATTCTGGAGAAAGGCGGCGCAGCATTTCATAATGAATTCCATCAGGACCAGGGGCAGAGAGCTTTGTCACATTAAGAGCCATCTCAAGCTCGCATCGCGTAAATGGTTGGTTATAGGATGCTGAACTTCCTCCCGACAAGACAAGCTTTTGTCGCTCTGCACGAGCTTTCAACTGTACAAACGTATCACTGTAGTTGGCCGAACTAGATGTATTATAAAAATGTTCCCCGAGTATATTACCAATGTCTCTTAGTGATGAAGAAGGAGCGTTAAACGTTGGAATAGCAAAGCACCTATAATCTCCGTTTACTTTCCGATATCTGTCCCAGGCCTCTTTGGCTGGGACAAAGCTGGTTAAAGAAGAAAGATACTTCATCCACGACTTCCGCTTCGCCTGCTTCCTAGTCCAACGAGCCTTGGCTTTTCGTCGCTTGAACTCAACAAGGTTGCTTGAAGTGGGGTATCGCCGAAACCTGCCCCACGCCCTATTTTGGTCCGCCCGGGTTGTGGCACACTCCTTATTCCACCAAGGTTTACATTTTTTTGGTATATTGCCAGATGTTTGTGGAATGGACTGCTGAGCAGCCTTTAGTATCTGCTCAGTAACATAAAGTGTAGCGTTCTCAGGGGACATAGAAGAAAGAAGCGCAGGATCTAAAGTGGAGTGAAGATTAAAAAGCGCCCAGTCTGCCTTGTCTAACTTCCACCTAGGGACCCGCTTTAAAAGATTAGGCAATGGAACGGTACTCTCTAAAACAACTGGATAATGATCACTTCCAAAAGGGTTGTGAAGAACCTTCCAGGAGAAGCAAGGGAGTAATGAAGGTGAAGCAATAGAAAGATCAATGGATGTGAATGAGTTGTGTGCGGCACTAAAAAAAGTTGGCTCTTTCCCGTTAAGAAGGCACAGCCCCGAAGACAATAAAAGACGTTCAATCACACTGCCACGGGAGTCTTGACGGGTACTACCCACATGGGATGATGAGCGTTAAAATCCCCCAAAATTAAAAAAGGTTGCGGGAGCTGTCCTATAAGTCCCTGCAGCTCTTGAAGATTT
Organism: Ixodes persulcatus; assembly: GCA_013358835.2. Lineage (NCBI taxonomy): Eukaryota > Metazoa > Arthropoda > Arachnida > Ixodida > Ixodidae > Ixodes > Ixodes persulcatus. The sequence continues at coordinate 35,830 of JABSTQ010003655.1, forward strand.
AAAGGAACGTTTGGTGGTAAGTATAAAGAAACAATTGTTACAAGGCGGTCCAGAAGGAGACGTACTGCAACAGCTTCCAGTGGCGTGCAGAGGGGGACTTGAGAGCAAGCAACTCCACTCTGCACGACCACTGCAACACCACCAGAAGGGGTGGAAGAGGGGCGATCTTTTCTAAAAACCTGATGATGTCTTAAAATGTTAAAAGAATGAGAGTGAAGATGGGTTTCTTGCAAGGCAAGAGCGATGGGCCGAAGCTGATCCATGAAATAATTGACATCATCAATATTTCTTAAAATACCACGACAGTTCCATTGCATAAAATGTAACTTGGTCATTTATAAAGGAATGTAAATATGAAACTTAAAAGTAAACCTAGTAAAATAAGTAAGACTGTAGAGTCAACACAAACTAGGTGGAAGACAATGGGATGATCATTTGGGTGGGACTACAGGTTTCTTAGTCTTTTTATGTCTACCGGAGGGCATTTCCCACTCCATAGTGTCCTGGTCGGACCCAGGAGTGGACAGATTGTCAGCATCTGTCGACATCTCCACCTCCTGAGAGGTATCCGTTGCTTTTAAAACAGCACTTGTCCGGCTAGGTGTGCGGGGGGGCAAACCCCGACACCGACCGGCTGGAAGGGTTGCAGACGAACTGGGCGACGGGTCGTCCGAGCTCATCTGGTCCCCTCCTTTCACAGGAGCTGCATGGGCACCATGCTGCTCCTTCAGTAGGGGGGCCCTCTCTAGCGAGCAAGAGCGAGAAGCTCGCTCCATCTCCCCAGGGGACCCAGGAGAGGGGGCAGGCGCGGCTCGCACCGGCCTTTCCTTGGAAGGAGGAGCAGCACGCGTGCTACCACCAGGGACTGGCGGAGGCAGCTGCTGCCCCTGTCGGGGAACTGGGGCCCTGAAGTCGGCCGCCAAGATCTCGGGAGAGACCTGGGTGGCCCTCGACTCCGAGCGTGGTGCAGGGCCCCTGCGCACCACCTCGGCAAAACTTCCTTTAGACAAAAAGGAGAACCGCTTTTTGGCTTCTGGGTATGGTATGTTTTCCTTCACTTTGATGTTAAGGATGTCCTTTTCTAGTTTCCAAGAGGGACATGCACGATAATAAGCAGGATGTGGTCCACCGCAATTCGCGCAGTGGGCCACAGCCGCCTCGCAAGTATCAGAAACATGACCTTGACTACCGCACTTCGCACACGTCTCCCTCCCACGACAGCTGCGTGCTCCATGACCAAAACGCTGGCAACAGAAGCACCGCTGGGGGTTGGGGACGTAAGGGCGGATGCGGCAGTTCAAGTATCCTGCCTTGATTGTCTCAGGGAGAGTGTGCCTTTCAAAAGTCAGTATAACATGTCTCGAAGGGATTTGTTCGCCATTTTTCCTAAACATAATGCGCTTTACGGTGACGACACCGGCTCCTTGAAGTCCCTCGAGGAGTTCTTCCTCACTAGTGTGCAAGAAGTCGTCCTCGGAGAGGACTCCACGGACAGTATTTAGCGTGCGATGAGGGCTCACCGACACCTTCACGTCAACGATGCAGTTTAAGGAGTGCGTCACTTTGTTTTTTTGTGTTCACTTCCACGAGCAGGTCTCCAGTGTGCTGTTTTTTAGCCTTGTAGGAAAACCCTACAAGGTTTTCTAGCACCTTTGCTACAATAAAAGGTGAGATCTTTGAAACAGGTTTTTGTTCATCCAGCGAATGAACGATGAAAAACTTCGTAAATGTTTCTACTTCACATTCTTTGTCGATGGTTTTTTGTTCAGGGCAGCGCCTTTTAAGGGCGTGCCCTGAACGAGGTTTGGAGGGGTGGGGCGCCATAAGAGGGCAAAGAGTGTTCAGAATCCGCGGTGCACCGCCCACCACCGAGCCCAACAAGGGGTTAGGTAACGCACCATAACAAGAAGGGCTTGGCTGGAGACGTTACGCTAACAGTGCTGCCGGGAAACTATACCCAAGTGTGGGTCAAGACAGAGGTCTATTGCCACCCAAGGTTAGCCCTTGCCGCCAAAGAGGGGTGAAAAAGGAGTGAGAGAAATGAGAGAGAAGTAAGAGAAACAGGAAAGGTAAAAGTGAAAGATCGGAGGGGATAGTAGAAGAAAAGGCGACTAGGCTGAATCATCCTGGCCGGGCCTTACCAGGACCTCCCGTCTACGAGAAGCGGGGGCCGAAGTGGTGTATTGCCTCAACGGGGGGCCCGA
>JABSTQ010003656.1:0-28271 GCA_013358835.2 Ixodes persulcatus
AACCAAGACGCACGAAATATGTTCAAAATTTCGAATATTCTTGCAAACCAACTTGTCTCATCAAACGGACTAAAACAGTATAGCCAAAGGCTTAGCTGGATCTCCAACTTTGTTTCCGTGTAGCATTTATGCTTTCTAGCATCGGTGACAAAAGCAGGCTCGACACACTTGCTGAAAGTCGCTTCCGCCCGCAGCGGTTCATGTTTGTGTACAGAAAAAAAGTCTGTATGTCGACACCGAAACCAGTCGTGACGTCTTTTTTTACATTGTGAAAATAGCAGGAGCGCGCGTGCATAGCTTGATGGGCGCGGAAGATGCGCGAGAGCGGAGATTTCCGAGAACTAGCTGGATTCGACTGCACGCTCTGGGAAGAAAGGGGCTTTAGCGGTTGAAACTGATTGATTTTCTGCTGTCTTCGTGCACCAGATGAAATATAATCTCGACATTCGTGATCCTAGAGGTCAAAATGAAGACGATTTAAGTGTTTTTCTTTTAATACAGAGCCGCTTCAGCAAGGCTCAACTTATTAGGGAGTTTTAGGTAGATCGTTTTCGAAGGCCCGCTACAGTTAACGGCGCCCGCTTCAGAGCGTGCATCGAAGTGGCAGCGCGAGCTCCCGCTACAAAGAGCGTGACCTGAAAAACACGTTCTACTAAACCTCTCTATTGAGTCCATGCGTCTCGTTCGTGCTTTGTTCTTCACAGTTCTTATTGTATAATGCCGCAATATTACTGGTTGTCGGGCGATAATAAGACAATCGGGAATCTCCTCGCCTCGCGTTTATTAAACCCTCAGTCACTACATTACTTTGACAACTGTGAACCATCGACCACGTGTAGTGAGAGTACATCCCGGCCTTTGATCTGGTATTTTAGACGTTAACCTCCTGTGATGTCACGCCATTCGGCGTTGGGAAACTGCATGCCTAGTTCCGAGTCTTTCGTTCATAATTATAACCAGATATCTGCCAGCCTAAGAGAAGTGCAGATATACTGTAAAACCCTTAATGTTCGCGAGCAAGTCGCGAACCACGCGACTCGTAAAATTCGCGAACGCTAGTGGGCCCGAATAGTTCTAATATTTGTAGACGCGAATTAAAAGCCTTAAGATTTCGTGAAATGTAAGGAATGCCGACCTCACTGCCTAAATCTCGAAAACTCGGGTGCCGACAAAATAAAGGTTTTTATATTCAGTACTCAAGTTGTTGAGTAAATGCAGTCGTCTGCGAAAGGCTAAGGGCAAGCAGGGCTGATGCAGTCACTGAAAGAATGAGCACGTCATAATTTATTTTAGTTGTCTTTTCTCCAGCATGAGTTTTCTAACTTCATTAAAAAGTCTGTTTAAAAACGAATGCTTGAGTAAACCACATTCATTTTCCATCTTTGAAATCTTGCATCTCGAATGAACCAGCAGTCAGAACATCACGCTGCCACGCTTAAAATAAAATAGTCATTGACCAGGACACAATTATGCGGAAGCCAGCTTATAAAACGTGAGAATATAAATTTATAGTTCATAAATCAAACCTGATAAGGAATAAGTTTTTTTTTTTTTTTTTTTTTGTCTTGGCACGTTGTCGGCGGTTGAGCTTGACAGCGAAAAACAACTAAAGCGAGTGTTGTTATTACTGAGAAGTGCTTATTAGCTTAATTATGAGACATTTATGCCTAAAGGCAATCTCCTACGTAATAAAAAAAAAAAATACCACAGGAACCCACAATGCCATTTCTAGGTTTGGCTAATGCTAAACATACTGAAACGTCAACTCATAAAACAATTCGTGTTTTTATTTGTTGTTAAGTGATGACATGTTATCTAAATGTCGGATTCTAGCACCACCGCTCTAGCGACACATTCACACAGAGATCCAGTTTTCCGCTGCACGTTGTTGATCCATGCGGACCGAAACACTTGGGATTCGTTTCCTCCTTCCGACGCGGCAAGGGTTTCTTGCGACGTAGCGGAACACACACGGGGCATCGGTACTCAAACACGAAATCGGTGTTTTGCGCGAATGACATCAGTATTGCACAATTTGATGCGAGTCGGAATAAGATCATGCCGAAATTGTCGCATAAAAAAACGGCGAATGCTCTCCGTGCCGCTAATGCGATGCAACAAAACGGGACCAAGTGCGCTGACAGAGAGATCTGTTTCGAGCCGCTCGTCGGCATGGACTAATAATCTCTTCCCTCGTTTCGACGTACCTCATAACACGAGCCCGTTCGCTCGCACGAGAGGCTTTCGACAGATGCGGACGACACACAAACAAACCCCCAACTTTTGCCAAACTTGGCCGCCGAAGACATAAAGGGGGGGGGGGGGGGCGCGAACGATACTTCGCTTCACCGTAACCTGGGAAAGAGCGAACGCTAAAGCCCAGTTCGAACCAATCAAAGCGACGGAAGCAAAGCACGTGATAGCCCTCACCGAAGGTACATGGTCGAGAGAGTTACCCGAGCACTCTGAGAAGAGGGCAACGAAGATCTTTTCCCTCAAACTCGAACCCTCTCCTGTGCGTCACAGACGTAGCTCTTCTCCTCCTAGGAGATGAGCCCATCGCTACAAAATTCTTACAGAAGCGGATTTCCTCTCCCTCTCCCGACCTCGATAGCGCTGCCCAGAGTATAGTCACGTGTATCCCTCCGACGCGCTGAATGGCTCAAAGGGGCCCCGTAACGTTCGCTCTTTGCCAAGTTATGGTGAAACAAAGTATAGACGGAGCCCGAACGAAGTCTGGCGAACATTGTTAATGAGAAATGGGACGGACGATAAGGGGGACCGGATATTGTGTGCGCGCGCGAAACCGACGAGCTGTGAAATTTGAACACCGACGACTGCGTTGTTGCATCGGCCGTGGTGGCACCTCAAGCCGTTCTTCCGGAACTTGAAACTTTAGTCAGTTTGTACGAACGACGTTCACGCATCGTTTCGCCGCACGTCAGAGCGCGGTGTTGGCTAGAAGACACACATAGAGAGAGGCACAGACTAAAGTGCCGTTCACACAGTTATGTTTGCTTATGGCCGAGGTGTTGTGATCTCTTACGACGATAAGACGCACTGGCACGTTCGCGCCATCAACGAGGGGGAACGTAGAACTATGTTTCGCTAGAGCGAATTTATTCCGGTGTCTGCGACGTCAGATGTACGTGCTATTTTCGAGAAAAGACGTTTATGACATAGTCAAAAGATTTTAAAGCAAAACAAATGCGCTACAAATCTATATAAAAAAGTTTAGTTTCCGGAAAAGAAAAGGGAAATAAACATTAGAGGATTGACGCGGAAAAACGTGAAGTCATAGACTCCAGAAGTCGTGTTAGGTATTGCATTGCCCCGATTACGCACTCGAGTGCTCTTGACATACATATAAACAAAATGTTTTATCTCGGTGGTCATGGAATATAGTCGGACGTTTTATGAAATCTATTTGTTTTATAAACGGACATGTGCTTAGGACATCGTATTATTCATAAATGTTTGCCCAACTCTGAGCAGGAAATAATAAATGTGGTTCCCCGGGAAACTGGGGTTTTTCAGGTCATGTCGTATAAGCCTTATCAGCGTTCTCTGACATCGCGAAATCAAATACATAATTTCGAAGATCTAAAAATTCGAGAATAAAAATAAAAATACTATACTTGGTTTCGGCTGAAGTCGATACGCAGCCGACGCAACGAGCCCATGGAACCAACCATACAGGGTCAAAAATCGTATCATCATAGTTCTCCTAATTTTTCTGTAGGTTTCATACCATCGCCGAACCAATCATAAAAAAGGGCCCTATGACTTGCAAGTTTTACGCTGCTTGATTATTCTCATTAGCTCGTTGCGTCGGCTGCGTCTGCACTTAAGTTGAAACGAAATATTAAACGAAATCAATATACCTCACTCATGGTGAACATGATATTTTCCTAGACACAGCTAAGTAACTATCAATCACAAGAAATACTAAGTCAGTGAAACATTTTTGTACACTCAGTTTTTGAAACGAAACAAAACGTCGATGTCAGCGACTATAGTTTCCGCAGAAGCAACTCCAAGAACGTCTATCACGCAGGTCACATTCTCTATAAAGCAGCCGATAGCTTTTGTTTTTGTTAGAGTTTCAAACAAAATGACGTCAGTACGAACTTAAAAAGATGACTCCTCTAAATCGCCTTAAAACGTCGCTTTGCTCTTGTGCCTCGAAAAGCCTGACAGGTTTGATCCCAGTTCGCTCGCTTCAGAGAGTCGATTATGATACAGAAGTTCCATTTGTATTCGGTATAGCGGAAGACTCAAAAGAACACTACACCTGACGTGGATCTTTAGAAGAGGTAAAAAATAATACGTCTTAAAAAACAAAGGTTAGCTAAAAAACAATAAAAAAGATGCTAAGAGAAAGGACAGCAATACACAAACAAAACTGCGGGAGAGCTGGAACGGATGTACCGTGTCTTAATCTCGAGACACTATATAACCTATCTATAAATGAACAAGAAATTTGAAACGATCGTTAGGAGCGCGTCTTGTGTGATCAACGTGGAGACCAAAAGAAAAGCTCGACTCTATTTTGAAGCAGGTTTTCTTAATCTTCGACCTCAAATTCGGAATGAGCACTAACACTCGTGGTCGCCGACAGCCTAGGAAACGGAAGGTGTGGCTTTTCTTGTTCTCGCTTCCCGCTTCGTGATTGGTTCTTTGGCGCTCTTATCGATCGATGCGGCAATCTGATTGGCCCAGCGTTTTTTAAACCAGGCTCTGCTTTTTTCTAATGCTGTAAGTGACTACACACAAACTCTCTGACGTCACGTCGCTGAGATGGCGCTGCTGTCGGTACTGCGCAAGCGTAGATGCTTCCGCTGATGCCACAATGATTTCTGCGCACACACAATGCCCCTACGTAATGTGGAAACACGCAGTCTTGTTTGTAAACAGCGCGCGTTGGTCTATACACGCGTGTACCTCAAAATCACGCCGTTTGTTTTAGACTGCTAGAGTATCCTTAAAGAATAAAAAAAAAAAAAAGATTGGGAGCGAGCTTTATTTTTGAAGTCCTATAATGCGTGAAATGCAATGCAGGAAATCGATGAGGGGATCAGCGTGTTGCGGGACGTAAATTTTCTCGCTAAATTTAGCGGGTAACGGAATTGCAGTATAGGACACGTGACGTCAATTCCCCGCTAATTTTAGTGGCGAAATTGAATGAATTTTTTGGCCACAAGACGTGAAGTTTCCCGCAAAATTTAGCGGCGAAACTGAGTTGACGTTTATGTAACGTACCGTCAATTTCTGTAATGTGTATTGATCATGGGACGTCACGTAGCACCACTTTCCCCGTTAACCCGTTACATTGACCGGAAAATGCAGGAAAGAATAAAACTTTCAAATCGGGGGTACCGTGAAAACAAAATCATGCTTTAAAAGTACAGGGAATGAGAATCCTTGTTTTACTTATTTTGTGACACCTTATGAACTATCGGCAGGCAGATGTAGAGATACCTTGACTTGAAATCACGTGACGTGGCGTCATGCCTTCAAGTCATCATGTGAGGTCTTTACGTGTTGCTATGATGTCACGTGACCTCAATTACCCCGCTAAATTTAGCGGGGGAAATCACGGACGGGCGGAGAAATATTTTGAATAGGTGCCTCAAAAGCATTGAAAGAAAGAATTGTCTTCGTCTTCATTTTTTTTTTTTTTGTGACGCCTTCTAGACGGTGTGCAGGTAGATGCAAGAAGTTCGTTCAATTGGTCAATTAGGTAAAGACCTGCGCGCTTGTCGAATTTATTGCCAGAATGCGCTGCCACGTGGGTGTCAGGTGGGCCGAAATATATGTATTGACTCATATCTCTGGTTGAGCCGAGTCCCGCACTTAGTTTGTCGCATTTATTGCGCAATTCGAAACCCACAAAATTCTTTAGTTAGGGGGAGAAGCACCACGATCGGGGATATTACGTGACAAACAAAGGAAAACAATAAAAAAAATATCACCGAATTTTATCTGCAAATTGTGATAGTGGATGGAAAGCAATATTTAAGGAGCGATGGCTTGAATTTGTTTAGAAGACACCAGGAAGTCGTTTCGAAGAGTGGAAAATGTTGTTTATAATTGGACGTCCCAAGGCGACACGCACCAGGGTCGCATCACGTGACGTCACGTTTTCAAGTCATGGTGTCCCGTGGTGTCACGTCATATGACCGCGTCGAATCAGATGTCCGATGTCCCCATCCGGTCACATCTCGCGCGCGAACGCAAGTGTCGCTGTCGTCGCGGCGTCACAGCTCGTGGTCGCTGAACTTTCCACAGTCTGTCAAGTTAAATAGTGACCTACAGCAGCACAGCCGTCTGCCGCACCCAGCGCCGCTGCTCTGCCACCGCTAGGATCGTGGCAGACAACAACGTGACACAAGTGTGACCTCATCAGGCAGAAATCAGGGGCCAAAAATAGAACCCGGCAACACACACAAGTGGGTGATGGGTTCCGGGCGCCATGGTTTTATATATACATTTTATATCATTGTATATACTATACCAAAGCAGTATAGAACAAGACGAAATGATATATATATATATATATTTTTTTTTATTTATATATAATATATATAATTTACGTGAGTAATTCCCGTTCGTTTCAATTTCGTTTGAGACACTCGATCAATATCAGCATATTGAAATATTTCTCCACAGAATCACTGCATAAAAACGCCTATCTCAGCCTTCGTATTTCTGTCCAAACAGTAGAGGCATAAACGTGGAGCAACGCAATTAGTGCCAGCTAATCTCGCGGTGTGCGATGCGAATACTTCCACACGTAGAGGCCTCATATCTGACATTCTGACCATGGACTCCATGTTCACGCATAGATATAAAAGTCGCACTTGCAATATGAGAGCGCGTTAAACTCACACGCTGCTCGCTAGATGGAGTGAGGAAAGTGTCGTTCATCAACGCAAAAAAGCTCCGGACTAAAAATAAACAATTGGCAACTCGCTGCCCCATTCGCCGCTGTATTCGTGGTTATGGCTTCTCCGCAATAAGAGTCCTCTTGTGGGGAAGCTAACTTTACAAGTTTGCGAGGGTTTACGAGTAATAAAATAGGGTGATTCCACGTCAGTTCATGCAATGATGGTCCGGGTCATAATTTCGATATTTTTGTTAAAAGTATATATGAAAGCCATGTTCTTGGGAGGAACATTTAGCTATATATGAACGCCATAACATTTTGTTTTCGCTGAGATATAAAATAGAGAAGCTCGAAGCGTGGAAATTGAGAAGATTTCACAATGCTATTTTGCCCAGTCGTCATTTCCTCATCGAAGCTTTCACGTCAGCATGAATTTTTTAATACGTTTTACAAAAGATATACGACACATACACAAAAAATTAAAAATATCAATAAAATATTTCTATGCAAACAAAAAATCAAACATGGCATAAAAACGCGTTTAAGAGACATATTCACAATTGTTTTGCAAATAAAACATCGTTTATAATACTTCACAAAACATATTAAAATGTGCGTCTTTAAATATCTTTTACGAATATATAAAGATAATATGCCCACCCGTAATTATATTATTGTTATTAACGCGGAAATGGGGCTGATTTCTCAAAATGTGGCAAGATTGGGCGTCGATATTTAAAAAGCTCCATCTTTTATTTTCTTTAAACTCCCCTTGGCACTTTGCATTAACTTGAACTAACTTGTGATGACACAAGATTGAGTAAAATATGACCTCCGAACGGGAAAAGCTACGACAAACCTTCACTCGGAGCGAGTCGACGTCTTCGTCATAGCGGCTTTGCCGCACAGCACCAAACATTTTGAGCGTTAGTTATGGCATGTATTTTATATTATTAAAATTCTTTTGTAGCGTTAGCTACACTGGCCAAGGTTGCGCAGTTTCGCGTGACTTCCAAAGAGCCGTGCTGCGCAAGCGCGAGGAGCAGTGACGTCACACGGCGCACAGCTGGCACGCCGGAGCCGCCGCCGCCGAGCGCTCCGCCGCCGCCGCGCGCTCTGCTGCCGCCGCACGCGCCTCGCCGGTCTGCGCATGCGCGAGGAGCAGTAACGTCACACGGCGCACAGCTGGCACGCCGGAGCCGCCATCGCCGTGCGCTCCGCCGCCGTCGTGCGCTCTGACGCCACCGCACGCGCCTCGCCGGTCTGCGCATGCGCGAGGAGCAGGGACGTCAAACGGCGCACAGCTGGCGCGCGGGAGCTGCCGCCACCGAGCGCTCCCCGCCGCCGCGCTTGCCTCAGGAGTGACGTCATAGCCGCAGCAGACGCACTGGCGCCGCCGCGTGCCCAGCTGTGCGCCTCCGTTGCGCAGTAGCCAAGTCTGACGCTGCACCGGAGCCGCTTCATAGCGCCTCTCATTTTGTGCGCATAAGCTCACGCTACGTATATCCTGGCATAGCCGAGCTAAGCCACCGCAATTTTTTTTTATAAGGGGTGAGTATTAGTGACGCGAAACGGGACTTTGAGCTGGAGTACCATTAATTAGCTTACAATTCACAGAAACAAAACGGCCCCACTCTGCAAATTCGCTAAGTATGCATACATAAGCTTAAAACTCTCAGTTGCGCGAGTGGCCATGTAAACATCCGGCCTCTCGGTGGATGTAACCACACTTGGGAAGAAAGACACTTGAGTTTGTTTCTAATGAAAACTCTGCACATCGGTTGGGAGGGGTACTGTCTACTTTTCCGCAAAATCGAAGTGGAACATCACTGCCTTGGGTGGTAAGGTGGTTCTTGTGTCATGTATCAGGCTTCGTTGAAGGTCACGGATGTAAGAATGCCTGATATACTTTTCGCTCTCCAGTTCCCGCAGGAAGGCGAAAGTGTCCATAACCCTTTTGACGAGTTCGCCGGCGTCCCATAGCGCGAAACAGATCTCTTCGTCTTAGTCGAGATGGAGCGACTGCAGCGAGATCCTCTGCGTTTTGGCCACTTTTTGCAACGGCGCAGGAAGCAATCGTTCTGTAGAGCGCAGCAGAGGTAGATGCGCTTGAGGTCGTCTTCAGTAAATGTCTTCTTTGGGGCATTTCTTATTGCCGTTAAAAGCAACTGAAAATTTACGCAATGTATGCATGCGCACTCTTCGTGCTTGGGACTTTTTGTTTTACCCATTTTTGTCGTCGGGAATAATATTTGGAGATTCCAAATTCTGGATGTGGATGGTCCTTCCTACACAGCTGGTAAGCTTCCTTAATAGAGTGGGTCATAAACCTTTTTGCGACTTTGGACATGTCGTGGATCATGACTTCGACGACGTCCTTTTTTGGGGGGCTTTGAACAGAGCATGCGAGCTCGTCGCGTGTGTAATACTCAATTGCAACCCTCACGTCTACGGCATTCGCCTTTTTCACCATGTATTGAACAAGGGTTGCCCATACACCACCTTTGCGCTTCAGTTTTCTTGTTTCATCAATCATGTAGGCAGTCGCTTCCGGCACCAGACGCAATATTTTTTTCTTCGAGATGCTTGGTGGCAGAAGCGTGTACAATCGCTTGCGTTCCTGGTGGAAACTGCATGCCTTCAGCGCTTCGCGGAACGCGTCAAACCACTCCGCGCAGTGCACACAACTGTCTTCGAGTTCGAGAGTTTCGTGCGGTGAAAAGCAAAGTGGACCACCGTAAAACCTGTGAGGGGGACCCAGGCATCACATCTGTGGAAGTCATCATATGCCGAGAGGCCGGATGTTTACATGGCCACTCGCGCAACTGAGAGTTTTAAGCTTATTTATGCATAGTTAGCGAATTTGCAGAGTGGGGCCGTTTTGTTTTTGTAAATTGTAAGCTAATTAATGGTATTTCAGCTCAAAGTACCTTTTCACGTCACTAATACTCACCATTTATGAAAAAAAAATTTAATAATATAAAATGCATGCCACAACTAACGCTCAAAATGTTTGGTGCTGTGCGGCAAAGCCTCTATGACGAAGATATTGGCTCACTCGAAGTGAAGGTTTGTCGTAGCTTTTCCCGTTCGGAGGTCATACATTACTCAATCTTTTGCCATCGCAGGTTAGTTGAAGTCACTGCAAAGTGTCAAGGGGAGTTTAAAAAAAATAAAAGATGGAGTTTTTTTTATATATCAACGCCCACTCTTGCCACATTGTGAGAAATCAGCTGCATTTCCGCGTTAATAACAAAAAGATAATTAAGAGTGGGCATATTATCTTTATATATTCGTAAAGAATATTTGAAGACGTGCATTTGAATATCTTTTGTGACGTATTAAGAAAGATGGTTGATTTGCAAAAAAAATTGTGAATATGTCTCTAAAACGCGTTTTTATGCCATGTTTGATTTTTTTGTTTGCATAGAAATATTTTATTGATATTTTTAATTTTTTGTGTATGTATTGTATACCTTTTGTAAAACGTATTAAAAAAGTTATGGTGACGTCATAGCTTCGATGAGGAAATGACGACTGTGCGAAGTAGCATTGCGAAAACTTCTCAATTTCCAAGCCTCGGGCTTCTCTATTTTATATCTCAGCGAAAAATATTGTTCCGGCATTCATATATAGCTGAATGTTCCTCCCAAGAACATGGCTTTCATATATATTTTTAACAAAACTATCTAAATTATGACCTGGACCATCATTACATGAACTGACGTGGAATCACCCAATAGTTCTTGGATTTGGGCTAGTTGATTTGACATTATGATGTATACTGCGCAATTTGTGCAAAGGGAGGCAATTTGCGGAAAGGGAGGAAGCTACGAAAGGACAACCGAATGCTAGAATGTTTTTATACCACAGTTATATTGTATCTTTAGACTTATCGGGCAAGGTTTTATTGGTGTGGAGTTCAGCGCTATAAATTCTTTCTTTTAATACTTTTTTTAGATTTACCGGTTGTAAACACTGGATCTAGGGACCTTGGGTAGTTTTTTATGCTCCACTGACATACAGAAAGCAATAAAACTAGCAGTTGGGAAAAGGCTTACGCCACACATGCATAAAATACAAACACTATGGGCGTTCCCAGGGTACATAGGAGACACATTATGTAATTCAAGAGCTCAAAACTTTTAGGGGCGAAGCTCCTTAGGGTCTAGCCTTGTTCATCCGTCCGGCGTCCGTGCTTGCATCGATTTCCATCCCATCTGTCTTCTTAAACAAAAAGAAAAAATGTTTGCGCAGTCGACAGGATTCGAACCTGTGCGGGGAGACCCCAATGGATTTCTAGTCCATCGCCTTAACTACTCGGCCACGACTGCGGGACGAGTAGGGGGCTCTGAGACGTGGTAGTAACTCAAGACCTGGGGTTTCTGTCATGGATGCAACGTTGCATGTAGCCGCTCAACGTCTATACAGGAGAGGGCGCTGCGGCCAAATGCGTATATAATTGCGTTAAACTTTGCATGCATTGGCTCAACGTTTATAGACGAGAGGGCGCTGCGGTCAAATGCTCAATTGTGTATATAACCATGTTCCATACCACACATTTTATTTCTGACATGGACCGTTGACTAAGCGGTGGAGATGCGTTCCCACGGCTTCTAGCGGATCCAAGCTGATCCGCTAGAAGAACCAGGCTCTGCATTTCACCGACCATAAAGCAGTAATAATGAAATCGAAACGCAACCCGGAACTCAGCACTACCTATGAGCAGTAAAAAAATCAGCACCATCAGCACTACCTATGAACAATAAAATCAGTATCATCAGCACCACCAGAGCTTCGCCCCAATCAACATCATTCACCACGTGGAGATGTCGTGATTTTTTTTTTATTAAAGGAAAACAAGAGAAACTTAACTTAAAATAAAACAAAAATACACCGGGAATTCAAACTGAGAAATTTCACTTATAGCTCATTTTGAACTCCTTGGCGACCTAGTGTTAATTTCATTGTTTAAATAAAAAATAAAAAAGAGAAGAACGATTTTCTCATTTGCACATTTGAATATGTATAACGAATCTATATACCACGATGATATAGTAATATATATGTGGTGTTATTTTATAAAGTAAAGTTTTTTGTTTGACATCGAGGTAGTTGAGGGCGGAACGCGGACAAACGACGCCAGTAGTTTCAAAGTATGTGTCGGCTGCAGGGGCGAAATGCCTAATTTTACTATTTTTCGCCCGAAGCGAAAGCGACACGACCTATAAACACCCGCGTCTTCACATAGCTTCGTATTCAAAATACTCAGCATGGTCGCTAGGCACACCATATTGAGCGTATGATGTGTTTTGTTTGTTTCTAAATTTGTAAAACTTAAAGGTGTGCTGCCGGAATCGGCCGAATGTTCTGACAGGAACGACTCAACCACAACGTATTATTATTCCATTAAACGTACGACAGTTCCTGTCAGCTTGAGAAATGTGGAGCACGGTGAGTCCCCGAGCATTTCATTATCGTTCCGCACCCAATCAGATTGCGGCATTACCCGTTAAAAAAACACAAATGAACCCTTCACGATCCAAGAAACGTTTGCCTAATAAGCTAGGTCCTGCACTATCCAAAGTTTCCAGTGGCTATAGTATCGATATCACGACATATTGTTTCTCCTACCGACAAAACAAGCCTACTGATCGAATTTCCAAGCGGTCAATGTGATTTGAAAACGGGCAAAGCTGGTGATGCAAAAAAAAAAAAAAAAAAAAAACGCGGACGACACGAATATTATTTGCGTTTTTGCTGCGTTAGCATTGCGGCCGTTGCAGTAGTGGTAACGTTGGCGCGCACCACCGCGCCTCCTACGCGCTCCGATTTTTTCTAAAATTTACTTATTTTATTGGTTTTCAGTGACGCTCAGCACTCTCCTAATTGAAACGACCGGTTTATTTGCGCTAATTATGAAAAAAAGACAATCGACAGATTTTAGTTAAATCTTCGATTTACAGTGACAATTAGCTCCCCATAATATGTACTCCTGGCCATGTGACTCACCCGAAAAAGAAATTCATTAATTAAACTTTCAAAAAGCCTAATTTCGCTCGCAGAAACTGACTGCAGGGACTTTCAACTGGGGTCCAATTGACCGCCCCTTCATACTGTAGGAGCGGCAGGTAAAGTTACGGCCTAAGAAAGTAAATATGAGCCAAAAACGACTTTAAAAAATCTGCAAACACTTAAAAAAAAATCTCTTTATCGTGAAGTACACACTTTAGGAAATCTGGTGCATCTACTTTGCCGCCTGGCATTTGATAGAAAAAATCGCTGCAAACTGCGTAGGGAACTCGACAAAAATGATGAAATCTAGAAGAGGAGTCCACGGATCCGTAGGTTGCAGTGATCGGCTCACTCGTGTGCTTTGCGGAAAAGTAGGTGCTCCAGATTTTCTACAATGTACGTGTTAGTAGCAGCGTGCGTAAATAATTGACACTCGCAGACACGTCATTGTGATAACCGAGAAAAAAAAAAAACGCGTGAAATCGGAGACCAAGTTCTGGGTATCACCGACTAGCCGTGACTCTTAGTGCTTGAATTAAAATTAAATCCGGCATCACAAAAAACGGGTTCGGTAAACAGAGACAAACGCGTGAGTAGTTATTGCACGAGAAGAAAGAAGAAAAAAAGATGAAAACTGGGCGTCAGGAGGCACTTAGGCTTGTCAAAGCCCGCACTTTTCTCGCCCCCAAAGTACGCTCCAACATCACCGGCAGCCACGTTGGTTCGAGTGGTCATCGATCTGAAAGCCAGAGTCAGCGTTCAGTCAAGTTTGGAGAGGGCAGGCATTTGAGCGCACTTGAATCCCCGCACCAAAAGCTAACTAAGGTCGCCCGAGAATAATTGAAAATTATGTACGTTCTCGCGTATAGAAATGGCCTCGGTTAGGCTCTTGGAATTCATCCCATATTTAGTAAAAATACTCTAATGTACTCGTTTGGAATGCGCTCCGAATCAACGAGAGGTGCCATTTGTTTGGGGGGTCAAATGTTAACTTGAGAAACAAATCCTTTAGGAACTATCTTCCAAAAGGCTATGCTAAAGAATAAGACATGAAGAGCTTTATTTACCGGAAATATTGACGTCACGTCACCTGACGACACATGATACCGCGGTTTTCACCTAAATCTAGCGGAAATTGCACGACGGAACAAACATTTGGGAGAGGGTTCTGTTTAAAATGCATCCCATATGCTACAAAATGTGAATCGCAACTTCAAAAACCAACAAAACCTTTCGGTATTTGTCAGTGAGCATAATTGAGCAAAATGTTTTTCTAAGCACCATTGCTCTTAAGGTAACGAGATTTTTTGGTTGCGTTGTGTCTTTTTTTTTTTGGCAAGAGTCAGCACGTCATTAAAAAGCTTTCGAGTCAGCTCAAATACTTTTCTTACATAGTTCGGGGCAATCTTTTGGTGAAGTCGTTGTGTACGCCTTTTGTAACTACCGAAATCCTTAATATCGCTGCAAAGTACATTTTCTGGCAAAACGATAGGTCTGTTTGATTTGCCTGAATTGGCTGAACTAGTTCACGAGTGCAGGAGCTGGTGCATTCGATTCAACCGGAAGTTGCACGGCCGCTGCACTGATGCGTTCAATTCACCCCAGTTCTGAACGAGTTCAGGCCCAGTTCCTCAATACCTTACACCGACTCCGAAGTCAGTTCAGCGTCCGTGCAGAAGCAAACGACGAGAGAAGACGACGAGAGCAGACGACACTCGCGGTGCCTTCTCTCGGAGCTCTTGCTCAAATTTCTGCCAAGTTTAACAATAATGCCAGGACGGTTACGTTCTCTCTTTTTATTTCCGCGTTTACCAAGGGTCAATAATGTACTCCTGGTAAACGCGGAAGCTAGATCCCAATGTAGGATAGGATTTAGCTCAAAAATGATATTTTGAAAGCGTCTTACGCACCTGCTCGCGCAGGTTTGGCCCCCTGTGGTATGGCTGAAAGATTGACTCACGTGCATTGTTTCTTCTTGATGCTACGTGGTCCTTTGTTGATACTCTCCTGAACAGACACAAGAAAATTATTACACTTTTGTAGCTTTCGAATGAAGACAGGCGACTGCGATACTTTGCAATGGTCTGCAATTTGGTGCATTGGCACTCGCATGCCCCCGTAGCTGAGAACATTTCTGTATGCTTTGTCCGCTGGTAATTGTGGCCGCCCGCTAACAGTCCTGGGGAATAAAAAAAAAAAACACCGAGAATCGGATTTGGCTAGGTTGTTCTACGCGGATCTTGAGTATCAAAATAAACGCTTCAGTTTGACATCAAAGTGACGATCGCTAACTGCTTTGACAACGGCAACGCTTTTGTCGGGCCTTCGTCTTCGAAGTGACCGCTACTTCACGCCGCCGCCATATTTTACGGCGCGAGATCATCCTGATGCCGAGAAGCTTTTATCGAACTGCGAAACTCAAGGGGACACGGGATTAACCTACGATCGCTAAACGAGTGTAAATTATATCGTGGCGTGCGCAGCCGAAGGTGACGAACGCCTATGGAAACGATGGGAAGCGGACCGCAAACCTTAAAAAATGCAGAAAGAAACGCATTTAGTGTCTGAAAACGCTTTTAGTTCACTGAAATCGTCAAATATTCACAAAATTATATTTAAAATTAATAATCTTTGAAACATTAGAAGTGTGCGTTTACTTTACTTTAAAACTGCAGAAACGCGGACAACTTCATGAAACCGCGAAGAATTTAATGTAGCGTACGATGTGACGTGGAGAATCAAGAACCCACAGATTCAGACGACGTCCTGCGCTGCGTTCCGGAAGCGGATCACAATGCCGGTCCTAACGCGGTGGCCGCACTTCCGTCGCTGCACGATTCCTGCACTCCTTTGAACTCGGACAGAACTACTTAATAACTTTCTGACCTTATCGAACACACCCGATGACTCTGACATCTCGTAGAAACAAGATTAATGAGGTCTGCCTACACTCGGTTTTAGCGCATACGGTGGACCGCAACGAACACCGCCAGCCATCCCAGCCAATTTAGCGCTGGGAACCTGTCACGTGACCACGGGCTTTGCGCCTCACTGCAACCATTGTGAAGGTCACGTGTCACTCGGAGGACATTGGATTGACTCGAGTAGCTCGTAGCATCCGCTCCCGTTCCTATTAAGCTGAAACGGAATAACTGGGAGCGTCATGAGTAGAATACAAGTGGAGGCTCGTTAGCATGGAGCCGGGAACTAGGAGACCGATGTAAAGTAGGATATATATATATATATATATATATATATATATATATATATATATATATATATATCAGTCTAGAAGTTTTTTGCGCGACACAAGGGACAATCACAAGCGAGTAGACACAGACACGGTCCGTGTCTACTCGCTTGTGATTGTCCCTTTTGTCGCGCAAAAAACTTCTATACTGCATCATGAACCAACTAGGCCAACAACAATTTTTAGTACATATATATATGTATATATATATGAATTTTTTATTCTTCGAGCGGAGAATGTCAAATTAACCCTAGAGCGTGTGGGTGACGTAGACTCGACACATAAAGAATAAAACAAACTCAGGACAAAGGGAACGACGAACGTACCTTCAAAAATATCTTGATCGTCCCTTGTAAAGAAGGTACTCCGCCGAAAAAGACGGTATTCCGAAGTATTTTAATTAGTCGCGCATGACGCATATTCCTGTTTTATTCCCTCAAAACCTCCGTCACAGTAAGGGCGAACAAAGGTGGCGTCACCGTTTCACTCATTATTTAGTCGTCTTTCCCCTAACATACAACTCCAAAAAAAAAACAAAAAAAAAAAACATTGCGCAAGTTGACATAAAGATAACGCCCGTCTCACTACATCGATAGTATAGACACTGATAACTTACAAATCTTTGGGTGGGGCGAGTTCCGGAAATTTTACTATGTCTCTTTAGCCCACATGATTGTGACTTGAGCCCATAAGAACGCGGTAGAATAATTCACGAAGCAAAATGAGTCAACATAAAAGCCCCGCTCTGCGCCGCTGATGGACTCTGGACTCTGGAACAAAAGGGGGCCATGTAAAAAGGGGACAATGCGACATCGTAAAGGATTGGGAATAAGAACGTAATAGTTGTCGCCACGTTTTCGGGAAATCTTTTCAGTACAAGTAGTACGACTTATTAGCGTGTAACTACATTTATCACGCAGTAATGCAACAAAAAAGCGACAAAATAACAACCGCCCGTTCTTCGCTGACGGCCCATCCGCACGTCTATCATTGAAGTGATAAAAAGAAAAGGGCTTGGTCGTTAATTTCGACAAATGTCCGGACGTCCAAAAGGACGTTACTACAAGATAGTCACGAACGAGAGTCATAAATTATAAACAACGAAAAAAAAAAAAACGTCAACAGATATGTTATAAAAATGCATGATGAAAGCAATCTTCATTATTTGCACTACATCACGCTCTTGGCGAGATTGGAACGAGACAACCCCTAAGCCAACAATCGAGCCAATCCGAAAGAAGAGCCCTCGAGCACGTAGTGTGCCGGATCTAAACCTCAAAGCGTTAGCGGCCGTTAAGCCTCAGTATGGACGGCGTCCTTGAACCGTACGCTACGAGCAAACACTCGCAGAAATCTCATTATTTCTGCTTGTACGTCGGTTGTACGGTTTTTGTTTCTGCTGTGAAGTTGTCCTGCCAATCACCGCCGCAACTATCGTTTAATGTTCGTTAGTGGCTGATCTCGAGTTTGAACTCAGTGCATCGAAGTGAAGAAACTGGAAGCCATTTTAAGGCATAGTTTTGTATTTATGAGTCAGGCTTCGGGGAAAGGGTGGAGAGTTCTTCCAAAATGATGTAACGTTACAGACAGTTTTAACGCCACGGTCCAAAATATAGTAACCACGTCACCAAAAACAAAACAAAAAAAAAATATATGAGAAAGGCATACGGCCTTATTTATACCCACGGTCCAAAATATAGTAACCACGTCACCAAAAACAAACAAAAAAAAAATATATGAGAAAGGCATACGGCCTTATTTATAACCCCCCCCCCCTCCTCCTTTTTTAAATTTGCCTCTGGGTCTAGTGTCTATTTAACTAGAATAAACTGACCGTAATATGTTGACAAAATGCGCGTCGGCGTGGTCGATGAATAGCTGAAAAGACCGCGTAATATGCATACGGTGGTAGACATTCAAAACTTTATCTAGGTTTTTGAAATTTCTGTGTTGCCCGAGGGAAAAAAAGGGGGGGGGGAGGGAGGGGGCATTTTGAATTTTCAATAATTGCCGTACATTGCAATGTAAGATTAGAATGAAACCCTAACCTCTTGGTATCCCTTACAGAATGTCAATCGCAACTGGTCGACATCCCTCAGAATCACCCGGACAGTCATTAAACACCGACTGGCATAGCCACAGAAGTCTTAAGCATAGCAGGCCTAGAAACCTGAATATTCATTAATTTTAATTATGTCCGTGAAAACAAACACACACACACACACACACACACACAGACAAAATCCTTAGAGTGGCGGCCGTCGTTTCGCTAAGTGACTTAGCAAATAGATTGAAGTCCCTTAGCTAAGTCACTTAACGAGACATGGACCGACACTCTGAGGCTTTCAGAGGTTTTCTTCCTCAAGATCTTCCTATACACCGTTTCACCTTACGATCGACCATAGCTGACGCTACACGAGCGATCCTTGCCAGTCCAGCGCTTCCTGTGCTTCACGTGATCTTCCAGTGCGTAACCCCGCTGGAAGATCACGTGACGCCCTAGGAGCTATTCGATTGGCTCCGGTTTTTCGTATAGCGTTCGCTGTGGTCCAAGTCAAGGTGAAACGAAGTGTGGCAGCTGGGATAAACTTCGTCATTTGATAAGTGCGTTTCTTAGTGCTATGGCACCTCATGGATCTTAAAGTGCAAGTGCATGTACTCCATCAAAATAGTTGGGTGGACTGGCTGGGTAAAGACTATACACACAGAAAGCGCAGATCACGCGGACAAGTAGAAAAAAACGATAAGACACGCGCTAACTAGGAACTTATGTTTGAATGAAAAGAACGAAGTAAGCAAGGATAGGCGTTAAGAACGTTAAAATGAACGAAAAGAAACAAATAACCTTTCTAATTAAAAAAACATTTTACTGGTATTTTTGTCACCATTGATCAGAATGTCCTCAACATGTTTCTTCCTTTTTCTTACGTTTTGCTCGAACGCCAAACTGCCAGTTTAAACGGCAAAACAAACTGGTCCGTGCCAAGCGAGTTTTTTTTTTTTTTTTTTTTTTTTACAATTTTTTTTGTTTATCTCTCCTTTTCTTTTTTTTTTTCACTTTCACTAAAATATGCAATACAAGTTGGAGCTTATCATGCTTCCTCCTTTTTAGGCGTCTTCTTTGCATGTGCATGTAGCACTCATCCAACCCCACGTGTACGACGACAGGAAGCAACACGACGCGACACGACGCGGAAAGCGCCATCCGGCCCAAAATCTCTCCGTGCCTCCCGCGAAAGCCTCGGAATCACAAGAGGCGAACATAATAAGGCCGCAGTCCCACTGTTAACACATCGTACAAAAGCCAATTTGCAGACACTGTCCGAGGCGTGGCTTGTACGACGGAGCTCAGCTACCACACCGGCCGTACAAAAGCTGTCGGCGGACATGTCCGCAGAGAATTATGTCATCGTGTCGGTGGAGAAACTCCGTGTCTCTTGTATGGTGTACCGGCGGCGCGAATGCGGCCTTTTGGGGATTAGTCGTGCGCAGACTTGTACGGTATACGTTAAAAGTAATCAAATCACTCGTAATGAAGTTAAAGCAAGTAGGCAGGCGAGCTGGTTAAGGGTAGACATAGTAACCCTGGAGTTGTCTGCGGAGTTTCGTGTCTGTCCGTCCCTTTTTGTCCCCTAGCTCCGGGGTTACTATGTCCACTTGTAATCAATTGCTTTTCGAAATGATTGTGTAATCATTTGATTACATTTATTCGTAAGTAATCGCGAATGTCATTTGAGAGCTTTTGGACTGTAGTCGACACTATTTTCCTTCCCTCTTCTTTTTAATGGCGCGCTCCTTTGCGTCTACGAGTTTCGCACCGAGGAATCTTCGAACCAAGCCTCCGAAAGGAGGATGGTTGACCAAAATTGGAAGATACAAGAAGACAAGTAGTTTATCATTCGACGATTCTAATCCAATAAAAAACAGCGAGAAAGACCGGGTTTCAAAAGCGGCAGAAACATCTGTCGGTTTTGAAAATTCGAAGTAAGCGGAAAAGTAACGGTTATTTTTTTCGAGTAATGGTTCATTACTTTTATACTCGAGACTAATCGAGTAATCTGATTAAATACTCCTTAACCCAGAGTAATCGTAATTGCAATCGATTCCTTTTTTGGCAAGATCGGCCGTGCACTCGTCGCGTCACTACTCCCCGCCTGTGCATCGCCTGTTAGCCGGACGGCGGTTCTGCTACTCCCACGTTTGCTCACGAGTTACGCAAAAGCGGAGAATGGTGAGACGAGTACGGGTCTCGTCACGTGTCACCTCCTGGTCACCGACAGTTAAAGAACCGCTGGGCGTCGCCAGTCCCGAGCGGATTATTATGTCTTCACACTCACTAAATATCAACATTAACCAATTAAAAAAAAAAAAAACACTAAGGAACAAATCACGAGGCAGCAAGCGTCAACATAAAATGCCATGCTCTGAGTTCGTTAAGCTGTCGGCGACAATATAGACGAGATTTTGATTTCGTAAAGTCAAACATCCTTGTCACAAGAAAGCCTCGTATTTGCTAAAAATAAAATGAAAAAAAAAGAGAAAAAGCTAGAAAGCGAAAGAATATTCCAAGTAAAATAAAGAAGAAAGATTTGAGGGAATATTATCGGCTGAACAAACAGCTCGCGGCGGATATTCCTGACCGGGAAGTTTCACCAATAACAACGCCACTAAGAAAAAAAAAAAAACATTTTATTTTGCCGGAATCGTTTACATTTCACGAGAGGAATGTATTCTAGTTAAGTCTCTTGGGTCACCCAGCAATTGTTTCTTCGCTTTCAACAAACCCGGAAAATTAACCTCTGAATGAAGCGACATAATTCGTTTTGTGTATGTATACCGCGTTCTGCTAACGCTTTAGACGAGCATATATAAAGCTCTTACAACACTTTTGACGTGTACTAAATGATAAAACAAAAGAGAGTAGGCATCGATGAATGCTACAATAACCAAGAGAGCGAATGGAAGCCCCACTGAAAAGCCCAGAAAACGTTTCACTATCTCGATTATGAAACTGCACATTTAACTGGAACTGTTTCTGGAGGCCTGAAAACCAGATTGAATACAAAGGAAAAATTTCTGAAAACGTGAAATCAGATAAAATCCAGATAGATTTCCAGTTCCGTAATCTAGATTGCGAAAGGTTATACTGTTTTTATTTTTGGTAGGGAGTTTAGTTGTTAATGCATTTAATACGAAGGTGCAGCCGAGCTGGACAGAAATAATGATAATAATCCCTGGAGAAGGGCAACAAGGGGGAGAAAAGACACATGCAAATTTCCAAACACAGCCAGGTCACTGTTGCGCGCAGAAAAATTCAGTCTTGCACAAAAAAAACAAAAAAAAAACAACTAGAACATGTATCAGAGGTCTGCCACTCGATTTAACGCAGTTCTTTGATGTCATATAAAATTTTGAAGCTCAAGTTACAGGGCATCAGGTTCATGCTGCAACACACTAAAAAAAGGAATAAAGGACATAAGTTTGAAGCGTATATTTCGTTCGTGTTCTACGCCCAATCTTTCCTCACTCTGGGGGATTCCATCGTGTTGAAAACATATTCTTGTGTTCGTGGGACGGGGAATAGATTCCCTGAATTGGCAGCTGGTTCTGCTTATCGTTACCAGGGCGCGCAACGAACAAAGCGAACAAACGTAGAGCCTGGATTTACGAGAGGGAGAAAACTCAAATATTTGATGTCTCAGAAAACCAACTTGGACATAACGAACGTTTTTATGCAGGGCTCAGCAGCGGAAACTATAAAACATTTATGTGACAAGGCTGCGGCTCTATGCACGATGACACTCGACATATTCATAAACCACGCCGCGCACACGACGTCGCCGGAGGCTGCATACGCGCCCGTTGAAGTATGAATGAGGATCCACTAACGGGGCTTACGGAATCCCGAAGCAAATGGAATGCAAAAACGTTCCGCATCAACCCTGGCCGTTTCAGGCGTGGCAATCCCAAGTTTGCGTTCCGGAGAAGCGGGTCAATTCGGCATTAGATTGCTTTTAAAAATATTTCTGTAATCTCTCGTTCCCGTAGTCTACTCGCTCCGAAAACATGTTTTCGCTTTGTGCGTCCACAACGACGGAGAGCGTGAATATAGGTTGAAAGGCTGCTGGGAAAGGGCCCCACAGAGAAACGAACTCACTGCCACGAATGGAGGTAGGAAGAAGTGGAGGCGACATACAGGCTCAAGCCAGCGAAACGGAAAAATCTCAAGTGAAGCCGGAAATAGAGCTCGCGGTCGGTGGGACTGCCCCCAAGGATGCCAAACTTCGTCCAATAGCATCCAAGGGTGCCAAAGTCCGTCAATAGTGTCTTTTGGTTTTGGCCATCGTTGGGGGCCCGTCCCTTCAAACCGGAAGACTCACCCGGCTTTACCTCTGCTGGCGTCATGTCGCCACCAGAAACGTTTTACCTCTATGTAGCCACGTCTGCTATTAGAGTCGGGCGGCGGCTGTCCTCCCCTGGCCAAAGCTATTATTTCAACGATTAACCAATCTCTGTTTGAAAAAAAAAGAAAAGACAGTAAGGCTAAGCCGTTTAACAGTATACTTCTAAATTGAAATTAACGGACAATGGTAAACATTTTCATGCCGCCACTAATCACCGCACGTTGAACATCCAGCCTTCGCAGCCGTAGCGGTTACGTTGCGAACTGGAACAAGAACATCATTTATACTCGATAGAGTTTCTGACGCAGCGCTCGGCTGACGCAGAGCCGTGTATTGGGAGAGTTTGGCCAATAGGCGGAGCAAAGGCCGCCGCCAGCGCCGAATATTCCCTCCGCGCTTAGAGCGTAAACTAAATTTGTGACACAGCGTCGACCAATCAGGAGACCTCTACTCCATCTCACAAATGTCTGCAGTGAAGACAAAGGCACAGGCGCGTGAGCCTAGCTCAGCGAAACGCTTTTGTTTGTACGAGACCTCGTGCATAGGAGGCACTTTCCAAAGCCACGCGCTCGTGCCCATGCCTTTGTCTGCACTGCTAGAACAGCGTCCTGAGACTGGCTGAAAGAAAACAGTGCAAAGGGTGGGGTGCGCGAGCGTCTTGAGACGCGGAGTTCCGCTCGGCACGGCTCAAATTATACTTCGTTTCACTTTATCTGCGAGCGAAGCCAAAGCTAGAAGCGCGAGACCAGCGCTTTTTGCATTTCTCCCCAGCTCGCGCGCTCAAGCAAAGCCTGAACGCACGGAGCTTCCGTGCTCGCGCTTCCAGTTTTGCCTTCGCTCGCGCATAAGGTGAAACGAAGTATAGTCGTGTCACAAATTTAGAGCACTCGACCACCGCAAGGGGCTGTTTCGCGGCCTGTGGTTGGCCCCGAGATGCTCGCCTATTCAAACCAATGTATGGCCAAACTCTCTCAATAAACGGCTCTGGGATGACGTAGCCGAACGTTGCGTGAGCGTTGCATGACGTTTCGTGACGAATCCCAGCCGAGCGCAGCACTCCTGTCCACACTCGATCGAGAAAGATGGCGGAAGCTAACCCTGTCCCCAGGCATTGTGTAAGCGGCAAGATCTGTGTAAAACGAGCTGTTCACAGCACGCTTTACGGTTCTATATCCTCGCCAATAGCGAGAAACCGGCCTGTTTTTTACCCACGACAATCGCGATGCAACATGCTATCGAAAACGCTTTGTAAGTGTTCGCAACTCCAGAGGAGGCAACGCCGCCCAACGGAAAACACACGAAGGAGAGTAGCGGGGAGCTACCACCTATTCAAGGATGCAGCGGAAACTGCAACGGCCTAGCGGTCAAAATGTGAAATAAATGTAAAAGGGTTTAAATCCGCATGTTGTAGTTTCGAATAGAAACACAGATGGGGACCACCGAGCTATGGATGTTAACTTACTCGCGAAACAATAACTACTCAAGATACAACAGAAGGTGCACGTAAGCACCACTTGAATATTTCTCTTCTAAGATACAAGACTAGACTCTAAAAATGGTTCATTTACTAAGCGTAAGGTTATGATACGTTTTCTCACATATCATCTTATTAATACCGGCTGTTATCGATAGACTTGTTACGGATAATATGTGTAGAAACAAGCCTTCCCTACACATAGAATTATGCATAAAGAGTTATTCATAAATAACCCTAACCATTCGCAAAGAAACAAACAAAAAAGCAACTACGCCAACAGTAAGAGGGTGAAAGGAACACCGAGCGTTCCGGTCGCCCTCTTGCCTTTTTTGTACATTGCGTTTTTTTGTTTTTGTTTTTAAGTTTGTTGCATCCCCATCGTTCAACCATCTCGCAAACTGTTTTTGCGCCGGAGATTGAAAAAAAGAAAAAAGGCTCGTTTAAACGTTTGAACATTATTGCAATTTCTAAGCATTGGCGAATGATCGATTGTTCTTCTTGATTGTAATTACGCCATTTACATGCCTATTACGGTGGTCGGCTTAACGCCATTTTGAATAGCAAGTTTGAAGTCATATTTGATATAAAGACATGCTAATGTTGCAGCCATAAGTTTTAGAAGATATAAACATTATTTAAATGAGAAGTTTATTCTTAAAAATAAGCTCAACAGAGCCCCTAGCTAACACTACGAGTTATAGTTATAATATATTTATGTAATATACAGAAACTATTAGGCGTGAATAACTTCAGTGAACAAACAAACTAAACTTGTGCGTCATTAAGTAGCCCAACGCCACGCCTTGTTTGGTAGAGGTGACAATTTTTGTGGGACAAAAGCAAATGTCTGAAAACATCGGAGTGAGTATCGTACAATCCTGAATTGTCGTATGACATAGCAATTAATAATGTTTACTAAATTATTTCGCTGATCTAATTGAGTGAAATGTTTTCTTGTAAACTGTAATTGTGTTGTGTGTATGTTTATACAGCCACTGTGGGCATCTGGTGTCTCAGCAGTAGGTGAGACATTTAGCCAGTGCAGTACAACAGCTAGCCTGTGGTCGTTAACGTGCATCACGCAGTAGTGAAATACGACTGCACGCCGGTGCGGTGATAATTCAAATCAAAACGGACAGGAGTTGGGATTGAACTCAGGGTTCATAAGTTCTGAAGCGCGAGCTTTCGCTCCCTCTGCTCCGAGCTAGGATGCGTTAACACACTAGGCCACCGGAACCCGGCTCAAGATGAGTGCAGTCACATAAGTATTAAACGAAAATTGAGGTACAACCAAAATCACACGCAAAGTGCATCAGTTTATTTACACAACGCGAGCATTTTAAATGCAGTAAAATCAAATTAAAAGCAAA
Source organism: Ixodes persulcatus (assembly GCA_013358835.2). Lineage (NCBI taxonomy): Eukaryota > Metazoa > Arthropoda > Arachnida > Ixodida > Ixodidae > Ixodes > Ixodes persulcatus. The sequence goes on from JABSTQ010003656.1 coordinate 25,406, forward strand.
ATCCTGTTGCCATATTACGCACCGTGCTTAATTTAAAACAAAGCACGCACGTACGTCGTTGAAGGAGCGGCATGATTGCTTCGGGTTCCGTGCAATCGTTTGGAAAAGCCACGACTTGTAGATTCATTTCGGAGCTGTATATGTGTTTTTGTTTCTTGACGCATAAATATCTTTGGTTCAGGGCACCGAACTGACCCTTGGGTTAGGACCTTTTGCATGTGGTTAAAGGGTACGTACAAACGATGTGCACAGCTCGTACTGACGTTACTTGCTCAGACATAATAGAGAGTTTTAGTAGACCGTTTTCGCTTTCTCGCTCCGCTCTATGGAATGCGGAGTCGCTATCGCGCATGCGCGACCCGCTCTGGGATTTGAACGTGGAGCGTCAGCTCCGCTTTCCTCGCTATTTTAGGAAGCGCGTTCCACTCTCAGTAAAGCTGCAGTACATGGTGTTTTTCTGGAACGGAATTCGAAATGGGTGCTCGCCCCTTGAAAGCATGCTTGGGAGCGCGCTTGACCGTTCTGAACTTCGCTGCACTAAGATGGCTGCGCAGACTTCGTTTGAAACGGCGTCCTCAAGAAAACGTTTCACGGTGGTCGAGAACCTCTGGCTGCTTCGGGAAATTGCTGGTCGCAATCCTTTCACGGCCCCTGAACAGTGGGAACAGGTGCTGCCTTGTCTAAGCCAGCGGGCTCGATTTTTCTATGCGAGCAGTCGGCAAACGGACAGATATTTGTTAGGTTGCTTTAGGCAGCAAGACAGTGCAAATTAGCGAAAATGAGTGCTCCATATCTCTACTTTTTGGTTTTCCCAACGAAATGAGTTTTTTTTTCTTCGTATGCTTCGGTTTGTGATAGGGTACCCTGGTGTTTATGTACACTGCGCGACACCATTAGCGGGAACATTGAATATCCTGATTCAATTTTTCACCTTAAATTCGAGAGGCTGGCATGAACCTATTGGTGTGGAATAAAGCGCTCGTTTGGGCCACTAATCTGAGCGACAAAATTCAGCTCTCTCAATAGTTGTCAAAGAAATAAACTGCAAATAAAAGCGATTTTATCGTTCTCGTATTAACAGTGGAGCGCAGTGTATGTGTCTGCCTTGGGGATGACAGGAAACCATTTTTATTGGTTACACTTCATTTTTTCTTTTGTATGTTTTCGAAAGTGCGTTTTTCGGCTCGAGCTCCTGCCTAGTTTCAACCTCCCTTGTGCTATGGTGTTTTCTTGCAACGGAATGCCACGCAACACTGGCTACTTTTACAACGCTGAAATCAACGGTAACACTGTAATTTGATTAGATGCAATATTCACACGTATGTCTAAGAAGTAAATGGCAGTCGTTAGTAAATGTTGTGTTATTAAAATATTTCTAGATGCATTTCCGCCTAGTTGGACAAGTATTTCACTCAGTACAGAAGCTTGGATATGATTCACTGTGATCAGTTCACGCATTCTAATATTGAGCCAAAAAAAACAAAAAAAACATGTAGACCCCCTTCATTATGCCCATGGTGTTCGTAGGGTTCGTCCCGCTGACAAATCATGCCGTCTGCGCACATCACTGCCTGGTACTTCACGACGAGCACCATCTTGTGGCCAGAAAAGTATGGCTTCTGATTTTTTAGTGGACGGCATATGGGCGTACTGTGCGGTCAACGAAATCCCAACAGTTGTCCAGGGGTGCTCCCTTGTCTTTGACGGCCTAATAAAAAGAACAAAAGGCACTCTTACAACACGGCAGTATTTATACACTACCAAAACATGTGATATGTGACTTATTACTCATATAAAATAAAGGGCATAAAGCGTATTTCCACGGTAGGGTTGTAAAAAAATGTGTATCGTAAATTAAAAAAAAAAGATTTAGTTGTTCCTTAATTCCGCTAAACTTTGAGGCCGTCAAACTGTGCATGCGAGGCCCGCTAAGCCGGAATTCAAAACGAAACTTCTGAAAAGCGTTCTATTCTACCGTTATCGCTTTTAAGTCTATCGTTCTGTTTGCTAAATTTTGCATTCTTTATGCCTGTTCGGTTTTCACCAGACAAAGCCTTGACGTGGAATATTCTTTCGACCGTTTTGGTAACTCTTTTCAAAACACCGCCGGGTCACATGTTCGGCCGCCATATTTTGGGCATCGCTTTTAGTGCGAGACTTGCGACTAGAACCGAGTTCATATCCAGCATTCACGCAGCATTCGTGTCTAATACATTTAGACTCGCATCAGCGAGAAACAATGACGCAGCTCTCTTGCTCTCTAGATGCTTGTCTAAAATAAGGCGACCTCGAAAAATAGTTGCAGCATAGCATGCACTTTTAAAAAGGCCGTATTCTAGTCTCTATTATTTTCTAAATCTACCAAGGAATTCCAAGACGAACATTTCCGGAGGAAAGTTAAACAATTTAAAAATTTCGCGCGAATGTGAATAAACAAAGCTTAGAGGAACGGTTTTTTTTGGCGCGGCTTGGAAGCGCTATGATCTTGGACAACTTTCAGTGGCATTTTCGACAGGAGGGCGCGTGCACAGGTATAATCGGCGTTCAAGCACGCGCTCCCGTACATCTGACTGCATAGCCATAGAAGGTCCACAAAAACTCGATGACTTTACAGACACCGTGCTGGTAGCAAAGTGATACTTGTTTACTGCGTGTGATTATGCTCTTTTTTTATTGTTAAATAAAACTCAAATGGAATGGTTTACTTTTCACGCGTAGGGCGTACGCTTTACTTCTTGATTCAGCCTCTTTCAGGCTGAGGTCACGGTGAGAAACATCGAGTAAGAGCAGCCATCTTGATATCTGAGAGATCACGCTAAGGGCGCTGAGGGCAGTCCGCTCTGCAACTTGCGAAGCGAAGGCACGC
>JABSTQ010003657.1:0-26152 GCA_013358835.2 Ixodes persulcatus
GTCCGCGCCAGCCCACGCGCATGTGCACGTGGATGTTCGCGGCGGCCGAGGCGGTGTCGTCTCCGATTCCACCTGAAGCCCCTTCATGTTTCAAAAGTAGTGCAAGGTGCGTCGATGCACGAGGCACGCGCTACGTGCAACCCTTGGGAAGATCATGGCGGCACAGCGTCGATGCACGTGCCGCGACCACTAGAAGTGGCGCGCGGCACGTGTCTCGAGCATTTCCACAACAATAATTTGGTATGTAGAACAACCATCGTCATCATATCATTTACCGCCGAGACCTCCCCGACGATAGATGGCTCTCGCCAAGCCCAGAGAACCTGTCCGCGGCGAGGCCATTGTATTTGAGAGGGGTGGAATGTATTCACCCTAGTAAAGTATTTGGTATTAGTTTCGATTGGGGGAGAGGGAAGAAGAACGCTTTGTACCGTAGGGGAGAGGAGCGAGAGTGACCTTTCACCGCAAGAGAGTGGTTCAGGGAATTCCTTCTGCGTTGGTTTGATACTACAGAAACTTACGACTTCAGAAGAGCAGGGCGTGGCTAATTGCGTGCTCGCTTTGTGATTGGTTCCTCGCCGTTCTTATCAAATAATACCGTGACCTGATTGGCTGAGGACCCATAGTTAGACACCAAGTCAACTCTGACGTCACGCCGCTGCGGTGGCGCTGCTATCGGTACTGCGCATGCGCAGACGCTTCCTCTCGCGGGAATATGGTTTCTGCACACGCGCAATGCCCCCACCTGTGTGGGCACACGCGGGCTTATTTGTAAACAGCGTGTTTGTTTATGCGGAGAGCAAGTTCGTCTGCATCTTGCGCAGGCGTTGCGATGATGTCAGAACGCCGAGCTCTTATTGGCTGATTGAAATTAAATAGAGGGTAGACCTCAAGGCATCTAGCATTGAGGTCTACCCACTATCCTTCCATTCAAAGCCAATCAGAACTCGGTGTCGTTCTGACGTCACCGCAACTCCTGCGCAAGAAGCAGACGACTGGCTCTCCACGTAGCATCCGAGTCCTTTGTTGTTGTCGGTTTTATTTTTGCCTTTTTCCACTTTTGTTTCTTCTACAGCGACATGGGCATTCTTTATACTTTGCGTGGTCACGTTAGGCTTTCGAGGCAATGGCTTTTACGATTGACTCCACGAAGAACGATGAACTCACGATGACAGGTTGCTGTGTCTTGTCCATATTCCACGTCGTGGACAGGACGAACGAGAGGGTCAGCTCGGAAATGGTGTTGGTCTGGAGATCCCCGAAGGCGTAAGCGGTACCACCCGTCTGAAGCGCCACGTCCTGCAGCTTCTGGTCGGCCTCGGCACCCAGAGCGAAGGTGTGAACGGTCACTCCTTTCCTGACCAGCTCCGGGAGCAGGTCAACGATGTAAGGTCCATAGTTCTCTTCGCCATCAGACACGAGAAGGATGGTGCCGCCCGACGCGCTGGCGCCACTTTCTTCCAGGATCTGCGCCAAGAGCCCGTGTCACTATAGACAGCTTCTATGGCGCCGAAAAGAGCGGCTTCGAGACTTTTCATATTTCCAACTTTAATAATAGTAATATTAATAATAATAACAATAATAATAATAATTATTATTATTATTATTATTATTATTATTATTATTATTATTATTATTATTATTATTATTATTATAATAATTATAACAATAATAGCGAACTTCTTCATTAAAACTTATACAAAACGCTCTGACTTGCAAGAGCAAAGGCTGCTTATCTGTGGGGCCAGGCCAACAAACAGAACATATTAAAATATACGATAAACGCTTTTTAATCAGGTTGAATAAAACAAAATAAATTCAACAAATTGTTTCTTTGTTTGTTTACTTATTTAACTAAGGAGAGCAAGGTCGCTGTGAAACAGGCGTTACGCCCATGCCGAACGGGTTCACAGTGCTTCTTCAAAGGGAAAATATTGAAAATATTGAAAAAGGGAGGGGGGGGGGGGGGGTGAGGAAAGAAAAGAGAAAAACATGATGATGCGATTATACAGTAGTGTACGGATGACAAAGAGGTGCTGACTATGTTGAACAGGAGCTTGTGGGCGAGAGTGCTGGTTGATGTTGTAGGCGATGATTCTGACGCGGGCCTGGGGTTTTAGTGGGCTGCTCGCTTGGCCGGTCTTCTGTCAGCTGGAAGAAGTCTCTTAAAGCTGGTAGATACTGTAGTCGTTGAGGCCCCCTATGGTTCCTAACAAGGTTAACTAGTTATCTACATATATACAAAATGAAGAACAGTCCCCAGAGCGCCGAGCCATAGCTTTTGACGGCAGCTCGTCGCTATCGTTCTGGGAGCGTGTCGCGCAGCTCGTTGATCGTGGCTCTTGTCTCGCTCGGCGATGCGTGAACAACCTCGCGGTCGGTGCGCCCCCATGTCCAACAATGTCGGTCGCTACAACACTTCTACCAGCCTTCTACAACTTCTGCCATGGGGTAGAAGTGGTAGAATCTGACGAAAGTTTACGGAAAGCTTCTAAAGCGATAGCTAGGGCAAAAACTCCAGACATTTATTGCTCGTGTTGATCCGACCGCATGACGCCAGAGGTCACGTGACAATGTCACGTCATTATGTCACGTGACGTCCCAATATCACGTGGCTTCAGTGTCACGCGACGTGTCGCCATGGTGTCACCAGACGTGACATCATGATATAACATGGCGTCAGTGTGACGTGGCGTGACATGATGTCAAGGCATCACGTGACGTCTTGGCGTCAAGAGACATCGCAACATCATGACCCTCCACGATGTGCCAGCGTCACTACACCCGTTTTCACCTCAAGAGCCGTAGTAAAAAAAGTTCTGCCCCTCTCGGAGCATTACTAATATCTCCCTTTATGTCGATGATTAAGATATATGTAGGTGAAGTTTAGATTAGATATATGTCCTCTTATTAAGATGTACACGTTCCAAACTCCAAAGGCATCGCTTTTTCCTCCGACAACTAAATCTCGTAAGAACTACTTCGCGCCACAGATGAACAATGCGCAAAACTTTTTTTTTTTTTTCTTGAGGGGAAAACGGGTACAGACGCCAAACTATCACATGACGTGAAACCACTATTTCCGAGCCTAATTTAGCGAGAACGTATCTGCGCTATATTCGGGGAGAAAGTGCTGCTCGTTAAAAACCACATTGGACGAAATGTCTAAGCCGGAAACTTCTTTTCCGCCTGGCTCAAAAGGGATGGCAATGTACCTTGAACAACGCCCTTTCCGAGAAGTGCACGACCATTGTCCTGATTGCCACACGCAGCTCTGTGAGGAACGGAACTCTATGTTCCGTTCCCCGCGGTGTTCGAAAACGTGCCTTCAGCGCGCGGGAACGCACTGACGGGCGCGCCTATCAACGGGCAACGGAGAGAGCGCGCAGAGAAGGCGCGATGACAATGCAGCCAAACCCGTGCCTTCATTGGTTGTGATTTTGGGGGAAACACGAGTAGTTGGGCGCATTCGGCGGGTAAACGAACGCGCGAGGTGCGCAGAGAGCAGACGAACTTGGACGCCGTATACGTTTCCCCACCCAGGAGCGTGCTAAGCGAATACTATCGAGCGTTCCCGAACTCATTCTTATCAATCAATGCACTCTAAAAACCGTGCATTGCCTTACCTCGATAAAGTAGGGGCAACAAAAGAGAAGAAGAAGAAGGTACGGGCAGGAGGAGAAAACAGAGAGGTTAACCAAGGCGGCCTGCCTCGGTTGGCTACTCTGAGTTGGGGAAGGGGATGAGGGGATAAAAGAAGGAGGAAAGAAAAAGTAGTTGAGATAAAGGTAACATATTAGCACCCACGTTAACACTGTGAGGGCAGAATCAATACTTAAGAGAATGCCGCAGTTTCCAATATGGCACTAAAACTAAGAGACTGAAAGTGCGTGCTGGATTGTCACCAATGTTCTCCCAAAACACTCGAGTTTTTGTATGCGCCAGCGCGAAGCTCAGTTGCGCAATTGTACACGTACAGGAATTATAAAACGAATAGTCTTCTATACGACAACAAATAGTGAACAGTAGATAACTTTTTACAAACAGAACTCGAGGCGAGTTTCTGAGAAAAATCGCAGAAGGGCGTTTGCGGCATTCTTCTCTTTAAGTGGTGAGTCCCAGACCCCTAGTATTTTGGACGTAGTAAATGGCCGGTGGCCTAGATGTGAAAGAATGCTCTTTAGGAGTTCCTTTTCTGCATCGTAAAGTGCACATTCAAATAATAAAGAGGGAGTTAAACTTCTTTATTGGGCTAAGTCCACACCACCTAGAATAATCGAACCCAGTGCACTATAATTTGTACATCACAATGAGATCGCGCAAAGACAGATTGTACACGGAGTGCCGCGTCAGCGTTCCGCTGGACGTCGCGTCCAATCAATGGTGTCGGGGGAGCTCCGCACCGGGCTGGGGCCCAATCGCTGAGTTGGCACCACTCGACTGCGATCACGTTTTATGGAGGAACAGGACCTCGTTCGCAGGCCTTGATTATTCTATAGTTGGTGATGATCATGTCCGTCACTATTTTACCACTTCTCCCCGAGCACTGCTCGACGTGCCGGACTCAGAGTGGCCATAGGGTTGGTTGGAGAGCCTTCTTGCTTGGTGCCTGATACACAGCTGACCAATTCATAAAGGACACGAAGGCATTGGTAGTGTTTCTCACGAACACAGAGCAGGGTGCTTAAAAATGCCTGCGAGATTTTTAACATGTTTACCATTGCTCTCCCTTATTGACAACTTCACCTCATCTTTCTTTCTCATCGTCGTACCTTTTCTTCCCCCTCCCCCTTTTCCCCAGTACACAGTAGCCAACCAGAACCTTCGTTCAGGCTAACCTCTCTGTCTTTCCTTAATTAATCCTTCTCTCTCTCGAATTGCTCACTGGAGTGTCATGGCCCATATAGGGTTGTTTGGGGAGTCATAGAGTCGGTTGGAGCGTCATGGCGTTGGTTGGAGAGCCGTAGGGTTGACTGGGGAGTCATGGATCTGGTCGGAGGGTCAAGAGGTTGGTTGGATAGCCATATGGTTGTTTGGGGAGTCATATGGGTAATTGGAGAGTTATGGGCTTGGTCGGAGAGTCATGGGGTTGGTTGGAGATCCATATGTATTGGTTGAAAATCCACAGAGCTGGTTGGAAATTCATAGGGTTGGTTGGGCAGTCATAGGGTTGGTTGGAGAGTCATGGGGTTGGTCGGAGAGTCATGGGGTTGGTTAGAGAGCCATAGGGTTGGCTGGGGAGTCATAGGGATGGTTGGGAAGTCATGGGGTTGGTTGGAGAGCTATTAGCCCCGAGAAGTTCGCGTGGCGCCCCCTTACGGCGAACCGGGGTGACGTCACGGCGAGGAAAGAATTTTTCCCCGTCTCGCCCCGCTCGCCCTGTGGAGGCTGTGACGACGTTAGCTGTCGAAGCGCTCCTTTCTATTCTACTATTTTTGTGCGCGTTTTTTGTAGGAAGTGTAAATTTTCATATGAGTGGCTTTATTGAGGTATGGCCTGTAGCTGCAGGCGAAACTTCAACCAACATTTCAGGCATAGTTGACAGGACAGGCAACGCATGAATCGCAGCTGGTATGTGAAAATAAAGAAATATGGCCACATTTGCATGAGCATCACTGTAGATTTGCATCTCACGCAATCAATGCTACTGATGGTCTTAATCAATTGGCAGGTTATGTACACTATTTTGTGTGTTTTTTTGTATCTCTGTTTTTCAACAAGATCGCCGAAGCAGAAAAGCTGCATGCTGCTCGAGCAACATGCTAAGTACAGTCTGGGCCAAGGAGAAAGAATCACAAGTGAGACAGCCCAAGTACAGGGGCAAAGTAAAGAAAGAAGGAACATTTATTTATAAACATTGCTCGCATTTGACCTTTGCTGGATTCGGATATTATATCAATGGACTACCGAGGTGGTATCTGTGGACTTGTTTATATCATCCCTCAAGTAATGTACAACAAACGTAAGCCAAAGTGTCTAGCTCGTTATTAGTCTTTTAGGCTCTAACATTGAGATTTTAGCTAGATCAAACTGTACTGAAGCAAAAATACCAGAAGCTTTTCTCACGCAGACTGTCGCCCTTCACAAGTTCCACATTTTCTGCTACTAGTGCTGCATCTACCACTGGACAGCCGTTCGAATGCTTTTTGTTCCTCCTGTTTTCCTCTGTTGTCAGAAAGTCCAGCTGTAGGGAGTGTGGAGGCTGAGGAAGCGTTTAGGGACCTGCAGCAGGGTCTCTTTTAATTGGAAATGACAATTCAAACTAAACAGTGTATTTTCCGAATACCCAAAGCTGGAATAAAGAAAGAATGTCAGAAAAAAGTATAAACATTCCAAATTACGGTATCATTGCTGTGTATATTTTGGGCAGTTCAATGCATATCATGCAGGCAACTGGGGACAATTCGGCCGTTTTTCCTGCTACCATACAAACATTTCCAGTAATTGTGCATCACCTTAATATATGCCTGCATACGTGTATGACCTATATAATGAATTCACGAAGAAGCTACATTTATGCAAAACGACCCTGTTCCACGAGCACTTCAAAGGCTTCAGACCCAGAGCCTTTAAAGCATTTGCGAACCAGCGCATGCAGAGTGGCACGCGCAGAGTCGGGGTCGCAAGCTAATTTGCCGACCGCCCAAAGGCCCTTGATATAAATGCCATTTCAAATGCCTGCAAAGCGGGATGTAACTTTCTCCTAAATCATGAACATGCAAGGAACAGAATTTCAGCGTCTGAAACACTTGCGCCACCGCTTCACGGACCCCTCGCAAGATTGCCTTGTGTCGTGTGGACGGACGGGGAGGTTCACCGGCGGAATTGCCTCCGCCGATAGCTTCTGGGATTTGTAACCCAATTATAAAGGTAACAGTGGCGAGCAGGCTTATAAAATGTACGGAAGCACGTCACTATCGGCCTAACCCAGCGTCTTGTACACCGGGTAAACGAGGTCCCGCTCCTCGAAGAGCTTGCTGCACACAACGCCAAACCAGGAAACCTATGCAGGAAAGCGAGCCGGATGCGAGATCGCGGAGCGGAGTACTTCCCCTGACGTCACGGTAAACCTCACCCAATCAGGGCGCGGCGACCGCAGCGACGCTTGTGTTCGCTCTCGGGGCTAATGGGGTTGGTTGGGGAGTCATAGGGTTGGCTGGGGAGTCGTGGGTTGGTCGGAGGGCCATTGGGTTGGAGTCATAGGGTTAATTGGAGAGTTATGGGGTTGGTCGCAGAGTCATTGAGTTGGTTGGAAATCTATAGTGTTAGTTGGAAATTCATAGGATTCGTTCGAAATCTATAGGGTTGGTTGGGCAGTCACGGGGTTGGTAGAAGAGTCATGGGGTTGGTCTGAGAATCAAGGGGTTGGATGGAGAGCCATAGGGTTGCTTGGAGAGCCATAGGGTTGGCTGAGGAATCGTAGGGTTGGTTGGAGAGTCATGGGATTGGTTGGAAAGTCATGTGGTTGGTTGGAGAGCCATAGGGTTGGTTGCAGGTGTTAACATCATTACACCTCAATGGTCATGCAGTGTACAGAAAAGTATATATGTCGTTTTTATTTCAAACCGCATACAGGCACTTTGCCGCCTCCCAGAAACCGTGTTTTTCACAATCCCCGAATCCTTGGTTTAGGATTTGTAATTCGGCAGTCAATGTTTTACTTTGCATTGATGACCCAACTAATGACAGAATGGAAGTTGAGTTATTCAGTTGCGAGGCTGGCACCGCTGGTTGCTGGCTAGACTGTTATTATGTTCAAAAGGCTGTCGTACGTTTTGTTTTCTTTTTTCCGTGAAAACGGTTTTGGCCTAAAGGCCCGTTCGCACACTTCCGTTTGCTTACGAGTTACGACCGAGTTCTTGTAATTTTTTACATCGAGAGAACACGCTAGCACGACCTATGAGGTGGACCTGGAACTGCATGTTACTAGATGAAATGCAATTAATGCAACGGGGCAAGCGAGCTAGACAAGAATTACGATAATGATTCCTGAAAAAGGGGAACAAGGGGGACAAAGGACAAGCACAAATCTTCTAACCGGGCTAAGTGACTGGTGTGCGACCCAAAACATTCGCCTGGTCCTGGTATCGAACCAGGGACCTCTCCATTTTCAGTGGAGCACTTTACCACCTGAGCTAACCAGAAGTTAAACGTCAGTAGAGCAAACGGGTTCTATCAGCTGCCACCAGTCTGACACCTAAAACGGTGAACGGCCTGCATTTTAAGTTAATGATGAAATGCAATTAATGCGAAGGTGCAAGCGAGCTGGACAAGAATTACGATAATAATCCCTGGAGAAGGGGAAGCAAGTGGGACAAAGGACGAGCACAAATCTCCAAACATAGCTAGGTGACTGGTGCGCGGTCGCGCACCAGTAAACTTGCTGTGTTTAGCCTTTATGTGGTGAGCCAGCCTCTATGCTGGTAAGTTTAATACTCAAGGAAATGCTAGCGAGGCGTGCTCTATGACTTAGTGCGTCATCCACACGTCGCGAAGGAATCTCGTCAGTACCTGGATGAATATTGGGTAGCCGCTTACGCTTACCCTAACACCGTCTCGAAGTCCGCATCCAATGCAGGTTCCGCCCAATAGCATCATAGTAGAGACGATGGTCGCGAGCTGCTCCCGTGTGTCGCTGCCATTTACTTGTACCAGGGAATGGAAGAGCATGCCCTTTCCGGCGAATGTAACGATGCCCACGTGCTGTCCGAAGGTGATGCTGTGCCGGATGAGGTGGCCCACCGAGAACTTCAGAAAGGTAGTCCTGTTGAAAAGCTGTTGAACAACAGAGTACACTGCGTCACATTGACGAGTCCAACGACTACGTCAACAAGCTTTGCGAACGGAAGACGTTAATTCCCTAGCCTGACGAAACTGAGCGCACTGAACGTAGTAACTTAATGAAACCTTTCTTTTTCTCAAATTTCGCTTTATTTTAGAAGTTATAGGCTAATTAAAATTACAAAAACAAGCAAAAAATAACGTTCTTCGTGACGTTCTTGGTTGCTTGAGTGGCCGTGAACTAGACGAGGGGTAGTGAGCGCAGCGAGCGGTCACGGCTGCCGCACTCCGTGTTGACGGCTCGAGAGGGCGCCACTAAGCATGTTCTTGATAGGCTGTATGAAGCGGGCAGCCAAGGCGGCTCGCATTGCATTTTCTGCGCGATTATACCCTAATTCGTAGGGGGACCATATTTCTCAAGGTAGAAAACGGGACATCCCAGCCCGGGGGGGGGGGGGGGGGGGGGGGGGCGATAAAAGATTGAGATTGGGAGAACAAATTTAATGAAATAACTGATCCTATTTCAAAACTTTACCATATTGCACTAATCCCTAGAACGGTCACACTCACAGTTCAGTTCCACACCTACTTGGATGGTGTTTGTGCGTGGGCAAGAACAGTTCTAAATTTTACTCTCTGGGTAAATATTTTAAACGAGTAGGCATAGTTTCGGTTTGCTTCAACTCACTTGGGGCCAATTTCAAAACTATGCACTCCTGCGAAAACGGGACATGATTCTTTATTGGGACAAAAAGACGGGACGGCAGAAGCGGACCTCAAAAACGGGACTGTCCCGGCCAAAATGGGACGTCTGGTCACCCTACTAATTTGGCATGACACTTCATTGGCCACAAACGACAGCAAACACGGGGTAAAGATCTGTTCAGAACGGGAGCCACTTCGCGCTGCCATACCGCCAAAAGGCCAAACCGCAAGCAAAGTTGCTCGCCGAAGGCCTTGGGAACGCTTGGAACCGGTAGAATTCTTCAGTCCGTACGACCGCAGCGCCGCGGCGTACATCCGGGACCTTTCTACGCTCGCCGCTCGTTGGCGCCTGATCCCACAACACCTTTCTAGTATGCGCCGCCTTTTCCGCCGCTTGGTGGCGGGTGTGTCGACGGGTCATTTCTTGTTTACGTACTTTATAAACTGCATTTGTTTCTTTTCTGATCTAAAAAAGTGAGCAAAAACTACTTTTATCAATAATTGAAACGGTTCGCGCCACTTAAATTTTGTATTTCAACAAAAAATAAGCTTTTAACGGCTCTGACCAGTAGTAACCCCAGGACCTAAGACGTCACATATCGCGCGCTTTCGGCACCCCGGGTCGCCCCCGTAGGTGGAGGAGGTTTCCGCGTCGTCCGGTTAAAATATGACGCACAGATATTTAGTTACTCTCTCCGTGCCCGCTGGCTTGCCCGAACCCCGAGGGACGTGGAAACCGCAAAAAAAGGTAGACGCTTAAATATGATTGCAGGGCCCCTTTAAAGGGATACTGAATCAAAACTTAAAATATACCTCACGTTCATAAATAGGTTAAACACTAAGTTAACACTATATCTCCTAATGACAATTGCACGCTTATATTTTGAACGCGTGGCTATATCTTTTGTTCCAAAGGACCAATTCTAGCGGGCGCTCGAAGATCAGCAATCGGAGAGCGATGCATCACGGGAGACGTGACGTAGCCCAGCGCGGGCAGAGCTCCTTGGGGTCTGGCGTGGTTATGATCTCTGCCACCTGGCGTCGTCAACGCGCTACCACCCAGTGTTTAAACCTGTCCATTTTGGTGGCATCTCGCCGCTCCCGGCAGGAGCTAAGTAGGCCGGCAGAGAAGGGAACTCCGGTTCAACAAAGTTCAACAGGGCTCGTGCGCGCGCAGTTTGCAACCATATTTCCGCGGAGCGGCGCTGCTTTTAAGTTCAGGGTGGCATAACGACATTCAGTTTATTCCTTTTAAATATTCTTTTGATGTATTTTCGAGCAAAAAAAATTGGTGTCTCCGTGGTGTGGCGAGAACGAGACTGACATTTAAACAATGAAATATGCGCTAGAATTTCCTTGTAGTATCCCTGTAACTAGAGTACTGTTGGCGGTAACGGCTGGTTCGCACAACCCTGTATTTTTAACGTTACGTTGCGTCACAAAAAGTTACGTACAAGTCACCGGGGAATTTGTGCTTCATATTAAGGGCGCCTGTGGAAACATGGGTAAAGCTATAGTCCGTTTTAATGCGAAAGCGATAACTTTCAAATGGAGCGAACCGAAGCCATCAGCTTTGAAACCACGCCAAACGTTGGCCAAACGGCACCTAAAATCCCTTTTTCCAATGGAGCGAAGTGAAGCCAATTTCGTATGGATTATGCTCCCACTGGCTGGCTCGAGTCGACAAGGAACGAGACTCCCATTGGCTCTTGAGCGGCGTATAGTTCCTAAAATAGCCACCAGAGAAGCCCTCTCCATGTCAGGGCAGTGCACGCAGCGGCGCTGCTACCGGTAAGAGCGGTGAGACGGTGCGAGCCTGTCGACAGATCCCGCTCGGGCAAACTCCAGGGAGGGTGCACGGCCGAGCTCGGCGCGGCGCAACCACTTCACGAGAGCGCGCGCGCGGCTGTCCGCCAGGGAAATGTGGCCGTTTACGCTACTACGCCGCGGAGGAACTGAGGGAGCGGACGAACGACATTAATGCTTTCGCATTCACAACTCATAAGAAGTGCTTAGGTGTCCTCGGACTTTTTTGTTTCTTTTTTGTTCAGGTGCGCGTGAAAGCGCGTCTCCCTGCACGAACTCTTGGCATCGACAGGGCTACAAGAGTATTTTGTTATAGGCTATTGTCTTTTTTTTTTTTTCAAAGAGCGGCTGTAGTGGGTACCGGGTAGTACACATTCCGAACGCTTTTTTATTTCCGAAGTCGCACGGCGGTGAAGAAACGTGTATCTCAGCGGCGCTACGTTCGATACATTATACTTCTGTTACAGTTGTGTCAGGATGCTCGTGTGAAGTGCCGGAACCCCAAACTCAATAACTAAACGCGACAAAACACTAAGGACCTCCGACCAGTCGTCGTCATAGAGGGATCTTTCGGCCGCCAGGCGCGTAGGTATATCACCCCGTACTGACAACAGCCGTACGTCTTTTTCTGGCCTTTCTGAAAATAGCAAGAGTGCGCGTGCATAACTTTGATAGGCGCTGAAGATCTGAAAAGCCGAGATTGTGAAAATTCCTAACATGTCGTTACGCCCCTGGAAGGAGGGGCTTTAGCGGTACATTGAAAATAATTTTCTGCAGCCTCCATGCACCAAACTGGAAACTAATATCGATATTCGTGATCCTGGAGGCCGAATGAAGACGATTTAATTGTTTCTCCCCAAATCCACACCCGCTTCATTTTCCCTCTCCCTCGGTTCTCCATGAGAACAGGATATCGCGTGAGCCGCGCTATACGGTCTTCGTGAAGCTTGTGGTGCGATTTCTGTCACCCTACTTACATGGACACGAATTTCCATCACTAATATTCGCTGGCTAGTTGATTTTACCCGAGTGCTAACGAAACAATGACGCAGCGCGAGAAAGACTTAATGGGCTGTTGTATACGTGAAGCCTGTGATGTTTTGACGTGACAGTTTTGTGCACGAGCTGTGCTTAAGATTACAATGCAATTAAATGCAAGTTGCAAGCGAGCGGGACAAGAATCAGCGAAAGTAATCCCAGGAGAAGAACAAGAGAGACAAAGGACAAACACAAATCTCCAAACACAGCTAGGTGACTGGTGCGCAACCGAAATAATTCGCCTGGTCCGGGTTTCGAACCCGGGACCTCTTCATTTTTAGAAGAGCGCTCTACCAACTGAGCTAACAAGGGGTTAGACGTTAGTAGAGCAAACAGGTTTTATCAGCAGCCAGCAGTCTAACAAAGGTGAAAGGCTTCCATTTTAAGGTTATGATTATAATGCAATTAAATGCAAGGAGCAAGTGAGCTGGACAAGAATGAACGAAAGTTTTTCGGTCGCGCACCAGTCAGCTAGCTGTGTTATTTACGATCACTAACGGCATCTACCCTAAAGTACTTTTCTCTCTCTCTTACCGCCATACTACGTGACATGTCCATTGCAAGTACCAGGCGTTTTCCCAATTTGTCGGCCTTTTGAACTAGTCGAAAACTGGTGTGCACCGTTCTGTTGACCGTGAGTTTGGCCAACCTGAAAGAGCGCAAGAGAGAATAAAATAGAGTGGTGAATTTATGTCCGTAAAAGTACCAGGTAATGTACTCCGTACCGGCAAGCCGAGAAACCTAGAAAAAAAGTGCCAGTAAGAGCGTCGAAGCTAGGCGCGTGACAACAAAGCGCGGAAAAACAACACCTCCACTAAGTAATGCCACGTGGTTCTCTCCAACGCTCTTATTGGTTATCGAGGCCCGCCTAGTGCGGAGCTGGCGCCGTGTAACCGAGATTTCGGTTGTACGTCGAAAGATCGCCAAGCGGTCGAAGTGAATCGTCAATCCTCCGCAGAGACGTTCCAGATACTCTTTGTTGGTTCGGCACGTAAAACCCCCAAATTTTATTTTTTTTCTTTGGTTATTGAGGCGGTAACTTTGGCCGCCTGCCAAGTTAAAGCCCGTTCACACACTTGGGTTTGCTTACGACTGAGTTTTGACGCTTACGACAAGAGAACACAAATGCACGCTGGCGCCATCTATGAGGTAGCCCTGGAACTGCATTTCACTACAGCGAAGGTTTTACGATATTTACGGGATGAAGTGTACGCACTTTCCATGAAAAATGGTCGTTCAAAATATTGTCACCAGTTTATTTTAATCTCTACATATTTGTTTGTTTGTTTTCTTTTATCCGTGGAAGCTACAGTAATGAAGTCTATGTAGGCGAGTTATTCGGCCAGGTTCACATAATAGGGTGCAAATGGTCATGATAATGCGGATAATTAACTTATATATTTTTTAATTAACGTTTTAGTTAGTGAACATAAAAGTTTGGTCCCAATGAGAAACTTGCTGAGCGCCACCGAAAACACTAAATCAGGAAATTTTCGAAAAATTGTGAGTGCATGGGAATCTGCAGTAGTGCGCTAAAGTAACCACTTGTGCAAAAGCAGCGAGGCTGGCGGTGCAAGAATGCGCGTGATAAGAAACTGAAACACCTTGCGAGCGCCTCATCGCACCGCTAGTCTTGCGCCTGTTCGTGCAACAGGCGCAAGGCTAGCGGTGCGCTTGTCCAATTATCGAAATGATTGGACAAGTGGCAACGTTAGCGCCCCACCTTGCCTCCCACCTTCCTCCAAGTATTTCTACAATGTATTTACTAAGGGGTTATCGATCACGCTCAGCTCGTTTTTAATTGTAATAATGTTTGTCTCCACTAATTAGAAAAAAACACTTACCGTATTTTAGTCAATCAACCACTTATCGTGACGACTAGCACCCTATATTATGTCCCCTAACCGTAAAATCACCTCCACAAACTGCATTAGTGTAGCTTTCACGTTGTTGTTGTTGTTGTTTAACAAATCTGTAATATTTAAAAAAAAACAGCCTGTATATTAATGTATGCAAATATGAAAACAAGAAGCTCGCTTACCCAATAAAATCTGAATGCTGCTTGATCACATCCCATGTGGATTTATGATTGTGACGATGGTTTTGGATGTTGTCTGCCTCAGGGTTGTGAGTGTCCTGGCTGCAGAAAAACTTCACCTGTTGAATGAAAATAAAATAAAAAAATATCGAATATAGAAAATATGTTAGCAGCGAGCCCTAACAAGATTACTCTGTTCTTTTTCTGTCTTCCTTTTTAATTTTGCGGCCAAATCAATTTTTTTTTAGAGCGCTTGTTTAAATTGGTGCTGATTGTTAAAAATAAAAAAAAAATTGACCGCATCTCCACTTGGTGAATGATGTTGATTGGGGTGAAGCTCTGGTGGTGCTTGTCTGCGTAGACGCTGAGCCACAGCATGCCGAGCCTTTCGTTCGTTTTCATCCAAGTCAAAAAGAGAATGTGTGGTATGGAACGTGCTTATATACGCATTTGAGCATTTGACCGCAACGCCCTCTCGCCTATAAACGTTGTGCCAATGCATGCAAAGTTTAACGCGATTATATACGCATTTGACCGCAGCGCCCTCTCCTGTATAGACGTTGAGCGGCTACATGCAACGTTTCATCCATGACATCCCCAGCTCTTGAGTTACTACCACATCTCAGCGCCCCCTACTTGTCCCGCAGTCGTGGCTTTAAAGGGGCGGTGCAACGATTTTATGATTAAAAGAATTCGCATCTTGACATTTTTACGTTGTTTATCGTGTCCCGGAGGATATAGAAAACACCTCCTTCATTAAAAATGTCGCGATTCGGTTGCACAATCGCAAAGCAAAAGTCGAGCTTTTTCGCCCACCTGCAGGGGTGCTATTCTGGTCGCAAACGGTACCTTTCGAGTTGTGACGTATCGAGAAAGAAGGGGCGGAGCCTCAAACTAGAATGATTCTTCTTTGAGGCTCCGCCCCAACGTTCGGGTTCACGCACGCGGTCAGCTAGAATCTGACGATCCCCCTACGTCGCGATGACGTGTCCACGCAGTTGGGGCGCAGAAATCCCCGCATATCCCCCTGTTCTTTTTGTTATCTTCTTTCTTTCCTCCGGGAGTTAGAACGAGCGAATAACGGAAAAAAGGCTACCTTCCGGAAAATGGAGGGAAACAGAGAAAAATAACATCATCCTTTAATAAAATACGAAAGATTATTTCAATAATTATGACGTAAAATAAATTTAGCTAAGATATCTCAGCATGTTTTCTCGAAGTCTTTTGCTACTGTCTTTGAAAACAAACATGGCGAAAACCGCGGTAACGACCTTGTGGTGATTGTGTCTCGTTTGCGTCGTTGCTTTCCGTGTTTCTTCACAATGTGGATGGCATTACGAAAAGAAAATATTATGTCAAGGTACGCAGCGACATCCTCTGTAAAGCCGCCGTGTACAGAAGCTGCAAATGAAATGTCCTGCTTGCATGTGAAGGAGACTCCAAATGGATACAGAGCTGACGACGACTCTGTGGTAATATATGACAAGTCATGAGATCGACGCAGAACGCACCGGTTGTGAACATGCTGTGGATGATGCAGGAAAGCTTCTTTGGGCAGTTTTATTAATGCTTTGCTCCCTTTGCTCACTGCAGTGATTACGACGGTAGTCCCCATAAGCCATGCTCTTTGCTTTCGGCGCTGAAGAAATGGACGCGACCGCATGATCTCGGGCAGTCTTTTTTACTTACTTTTTTATTTGCAGAAAAGCTCGTGCAAAAACAAAAAAGAAAGAACAAAAAGTTTTTACACGTCCCTACATAGGTACCTCGCTATCCCATTGGCTTTATTGCACGTGACGATTCAACGCTAGTTGCCATGGGAACGTTCGTGAAACTATACTTCGTCTCACCTTAGCATGGACTAACTGCGAAGGCTGTGCAAGCGCGAGCGGCTAGCCTTGACTGCCTTGACTGGAGCACTCGCTGCACGAGCGCTCGTGCCGCCGCCGAGGCTTCGTTCGAAGCAACTTGCTCGCTCTTTTAGCACGCGCGGCTAACAATAGTCCATACTTAGGTGAGACGAAGTATAACAGTCATTTTTCGAGTTCGGGTTGTGACGACAAAATGACGTAAGAACAAGAATGCACGGGACAATTTGCATTGTTTTAACTCGACAACCCTACCCTTGGCGACATAAACTCGAAAGAACATGGCCGCCATGCTCATCGGATCGACCGCGGCTGGGGTTTGACATCCGATCGGTCACTTGATCAACGCGCACACAAATGCTTTCGTGCTGTTGGATGAGCCCATTCGGCGGCAGGACCGGGTCGAAGAGCACAGTGAGCTGGCGTTTAACGTCTCCGATATAACACTTGGCGAGATGCAAGACTTGGCTTCTATTTGTGCCGGTGTTATGAAGCTTGAAAGTGGTGGTGTTGTCGTGGCTCGTATGGTAGCCTTGCTGAGATTATGAAGACGGTAATAGACCTTCATTCAGCGTTGCCATGCGTCAAGATTCAAAACCTCACCTTGACACAAAGTTAAACACGTTTCCGCGAGCACGGAGGCAGCAGCCAATGGTCTGAGAAAGAATTGTGCAGCCACCACGACCGCCAGCGATCGCCCCAACGGAAAGAAAACAAACAAGCTCATTGAGGTTTGTGTAGTGCTGACTGCTGATTCATCGGACGACAAAGGTGAATGATGTAAAACGCAACGTAAGTTTGCCAGCGTTTTGCAAAACAAATGCGTTTCGTTGAAAATTTAATTTGTGGAATTCATTAACGCCTTGAAAGTTTGACGGGGACTGCATTGTGAACGCAGTCTTCACACAAGTGTTTTCTACAGTGCGTGCTTTGCCTGCATGCATATAAAGACAGAAACACTGCCTATATGGTGCATAAAATAAAGGAAATTTCCCTTATCCTGATCATGTTGATTATCTATTGAGTGCTGTTGATATTTGTGGCGTAGCCAGGAACTTTTGTGGGGGTGAGGGGGTTGGGGGGTTGAGGTGGCTGGGATGTTCATGACTTGGGGTGCGGGGGGGGGGGGGGGGGGGGGTGTCGAAATTTGTGGGTATATTCTAGGGCCCGCCGGATTTGGGGAGGGGGGGAGGGGGAGGCGAAGCCCCATAAGCCCTCCCCCTGGCTTTGCCACTGGATGATACCATAAGGGGAGCATCCTACATTCACAGGCTGCCATAAGCTTGTGCATAGCCACTGAGCTCGAACCACAATGGCAAGATAGTTGCTGACATTCTTCACGTTACGTAGCGGTTCTTTCTTTAGTACATAAGCTCGCGGTTTTCCTTCACACATCTACTCTGCTTCCGCTTGTCGTTTATGCTTGATGGTGATAAGTCAACAGTGCGTATTTGCTCTGCATTACAGGCAAATTTTAAAAAATCCAGCTCACACTACTCTTTAATTTCAATGAGTTACTGTCACTTTTGAAACGAATTTTTTAATTGTTATCATAACCTTTACATTAAACACACGTGTGTTGAATGTAGGACAATGGTATCTTTATTACTTTTTTTTTGGTCACGGAGATGATGACCATCCACAAGATTGCACTGGCTAAATTTCTCGTCTACAGTGTGTAACAATGTTACCATACTCTGTCAGACTAAACTCCTGCTGTCTAAACAACTAACGATTCATTTTAGGGCACACCTGTTTGTAGTTCATTGCAGGGCATCTAAAAGTGTTTTTATGACTGTCCGATGACTGACATGCAATTCCAGAAGCTTGGCGTGAAACGGTAAAGTATCTAATTGATGCAATAAAATGCCATCAGCAACCCATCCAGATTTTATTGCGTGATTGACGGTAGCTACAAACCGCAACAAATGGTCAACTCAAGACATAGGTACTAATAGTGCACTAACTTTGAAGCGGTAGAAACCCTGATGTTCTAACATCAACTTACCACCAAGTTGTCAATGGCAAAGTGGTGTTTGCGGCAAAGTGTTGGAGTCCTTCAGAACGGTGACGATCTCCTTCAGACCAATGATGATGGTGACGAAGGTTCAGTTAGATTCTAGGTTCCGTCAACGCACCCTACGACGTCGGTGTGCTTGTCGTGGTGGCGACGAAAGCCTTCTTTCGCACATACTTCAGCTGCCTCGGTCCGGGGTTTTGTCGACCCAGCCGTCTCTCCCCACCGGTTGACAGCGACACTCACGACGGCCGTCACGGCTCTGATCACCATCCACTGGGCATTAGCTATGTGATCATCGGTGGCAACCGCGCTCTTGTAGTTCCCCGCTGCGAAAAAGCTCAGTGCGATTCAATTAGTAGCTGTTGCTCGACGGTCATCATATCTCATCGTCGCCGTCTCTCGTCGCGCAGCTGTCACACTGCGATCACACGGTGCTTTTCGACAAGCGGTACTGTCGTCGAAACAGTCGTCGTGCATATAGCGAAGGCAACCGGGTGCTCGCAGAAAACCCGTCATTGTACGCGTTGGTCGAGCCATCGTTGAGCAACAAGCATCGCCGCCATTTTCTACGCTCTAGAATCCTGCCCAAAGCTTGTTCCCCTTCGTGCAATAGAAACAGAAGTTAAAAGCACGAGCACATCACCCCGAACGATGCTTGCACGAACGTTGGCTTGCACTGCGCAAGCGTGCCTGCTCGACAGGGACGTTGAAAGCCCGGAGCACGTTCTTGTAGCTCCCACACCCGCACTAGCTCGCACTCAAGTGAAACAGAAAGTAGGGTGTGTCGAGTAATACCGCAGTTAATCTAATTACGTGACTTCCGCTATCTGCTACGTAGGTCGGACGTGGTCATACGTCATTTTGTCGTCACGGTCCGAACTCGGAGAGCGACAGTTACGGCAAATGGTTGCTTTCGTGTTTCGCGAACGTTACCATGGGAACCGCGTGGAATTATCACGCGGGCTGTGGCCAATAGGAGCGCGCGGTTCATAGGGGGGAGGAGTTTTAGAGAAACACGAACGTGACCGTTTGTGACCAGCATAGCACCCCTGCAGCCCCAAGTGGCAGCCGAAGGAACTACGGCGAAAAGATTACGTGACCTCGCTCGGCTCTAAGCTGCAGCATAACGCCCGCTAATGTCAGCAGAGAGAGGAAGCGTCCTCCGAGATAGCACACGGGAACCTACACGGCACTCTGAATGACGTCACTGGGAGTGCGACCACGTGTGACCCTGAAGACTGGGAGTGAGTTGAGGGGTGCCCGAAATGCCAATATTTATCTTTTTTTTACGCAACAACTAGGACACGCAGGCGAAATCGGTTTTCTGTTCTTTACTTCAGAAGTGTCGGAGGGCAACTTCGACAAATCTTTGACCGAAGTCCGGAAATCGTTGCACCCCCCCCCCTTTAAGGCGATGGACTAGAAATTCATTGGGGTCTCCCCGCACAGGTTCGAATCCTGTCGACTGCGCAAACATTTTTTTTCGCCATTTTTTTCTTCTTTTTTTATTTTTGTTTTGCCCTACATGAGCACGTGAGCACGTGCTCACGTGCTCGTGAGCTCACGAGCACAAGCACCGAGCACGATCACCGGACGCTGGACTGACATAATTTTTTTCATTTCTCTTTCATTCTTTTTTTTTGCCCTACACGAGCACGTGAGCACGTGAGCTCACGAGCAGGAGCACGAGCACCCGACGCCGTACGGACATACGGACATGGCTAGCCCCTAAAGGGGTATTCACACGAGGGAGAAATCCCGGGGATTTCTCCCCGGCACGCGCGCATCACGAGATGAAAACGCGAGGCTTTTGCACATCGCAAAGTCTGATGTTTTCGTCGTGGGATGCGCGTGCCGGGGAGAAATCCCGGAGATTTCTCCGCGGCACGCGCATTCCGCGACGAAAACGTCAGGCTTTGCGATGTGCAAAATCCTCGCGTTTTCGTCTCGTGATGCGCTCGCGCCGGGGAGAAATCTCCGAGATTTCTCTTTCGTGTGGATACCCCTTAAGGAGCTTCGCCCCTAATAGCTATTCTTTAGCAGCATTGATCAGAGCCGCCGAGCTATGGCGAAGCGAGGCTCCAAGGCGAACATGCCACGCGCGTCCCTGAGCGAGCGCGTGCGTGGCGGAATGGTTACCATGCTTGACTGTCGTGCGAACTGTGTAGGTTCGATTCCAGTTAGCGGACTGCATTTTTATTTATTATTTCAACTTGGCGTTCTGGCAAATTCGAGAGCTTTCTCGTCTGATCGAGTTGCGAATGTTCTGCGCGCCAAAGCTTCTAGGCCGAATGGTCCAGAGACCCACGTGGTTACAAAAGGTGCTCCGCGTGACAAACCGGAGTCGGTCTCGCCCCAGCGATCGATCCTGCTGTTACGCCGCTATCGACGCCCATGACGCTCAATTGTTATCTTCTGTTTCCTTCTTGTTGTGGGCACAAGCTCACCTCATTAAACGTTTAGTTTACTTCAGTTTTCGTCGCCTCATCACTTGTCATTCGTGAGAGTATTTACAGCCGGAATGCCGTATGTAAAAATACGCGATGCGCCACACGTCACTTCCGAGGTGGGGTTTATTGCCTCAGCCGCGCGGCGACTTTCCGACCGGTTTGCAAAATTGGTCTGGAAGCGACTGCCCCGAACCGGTTACTTTAGTGATAGCGACTGTCGATTTTCGGACAGAAAGCTGTCGCGCGACTCTTGCGACTTCCAAGTGTGAACGCGCCTTTAGTCCGATAGCCGTAGAACTGGGGCCCTAATCTACCCGAGGGACCGACCGAGGGACCGAGACATCGGCGCCTGCTGCGACTGGACAGGTCCGCACCGCTGACCAATCGCAGCAGGCGCCCATGTCCCTGTCCCTCCGTCCTACTTTGACCCGCCGTGTAGACTAGGGCCCCAGAAAGGCGAATCTTGACAGCCCGACGCAAGCAGCTTAGAGGACAGAGAGCGGCGACAAAGGAACCGCGCACCCCGTCGATGTACGGCAAAAACATGATGGATTCGGTGGCTGGAGTGATAGGATCTTGGTAGAAGGTGACGTCGCAGGTCGTCGGAGAAGGGCCGCAGGTGTTTAACGGTGGACACTTCCCCCTGGCCGAGTCCTTCACTCCAACAATTATCATTTCGCTGCACCGTGTGACGTTCATCTGCAAAAAACGAGCCAAATTAAAGTGTGAATTCGCATTGAAGGACTGTTTGTCTTTCCCGTTCTCATGGGCTTACAACGCGAGTAGATAGATAGGTACGGCGCCCGGAACGAGTCTTTGACTGGTGCGTTTAGAGTCCTATATATATCTTGCCCGCACATCCAAAGTGGTCCCGGAGCGGCAACAAATGACGTCACAGGAGCCAGCATGCCATGAAGATAATGATGATGATGATGATTTTCGGCTGTCTCCTTTGACATGGGCGGTGCCCTAATGTGTGGGACCTATAGACCGACACGCGGAGCGACTTTGTTTACCAACACGGCCGGAAGGCCGCGCATGCGCGGTAGCTATGTGGGCAAAAGCAGCCCGGCTCTCCGTGTTTTCGCCATTGCGTTCTATGGCGTGCGCTCGTTGTTGACGTTGTAGGGACGCTTGTATCTTTATTTGTGCGTCGTATGTGTGGGACCTATAGACCGACACGCGGAGCGACTTTGTTTACCAACACGGCCGGAAGGCCGTGTTGGTAAACAACGTATGTCGTATGCTATGCCCGACTATTTGAGCTCGCTGCCCGAGCCTGAACGGCAGCGGTATTGAAACAAACTGTGCGTGGACGGCGTGGCCTACGAGGATCCGTACGCCGTAAACAAGGACAGCTGGACTTCCGACGTAAAGTTGCTGCCACCGAATTCGACGGCTCACGTCGTCGTTTATTTAGTTTTTTCGCCAAGCCAGTTCACGGCCGACACGGTGCAGGCGTGCAAGTCTCTCGATCGAGGCCTACGATTACTTCGAGTTAGTTTCCGGATCAGCAGACTGTGGGTCTGCCGAAGTGTGTCTATTCATTAATTGATTAAATACACGCAGTGTCTTCAAGTCACGGTGTGATATTTTTCCTACCTTCATAACCACAAGGCATGACAAGCAGTAACGCTTTTTCCGTTCTGCAGTCTTGGTGGTAACACGTTACAAGTAACGGCGTTGCCGGTAAAGGTGTATCCACACGACGGACCAAATTGCTCTTTTGGTCCGCGGGCCGTGCATCACGTGATCTTACGTCACCGGTATTCGAGGTCCGCCGGCGGTCCGCGGCCCGCGCTTCGAAAAATGCCAAGCGCTTTTCTCGCCCGGACCTTGGCGGCGGACCGCGGCGTCTTTAGTATAATTGAAGCGCTAAGTCTGGCAACAAGCTGACTTTTGTTTGGATTGGAATCCAAATCAAAAGTCGTTTTCTTTTGGCCCCAACTGTTGAAGACGAAGAAGAAGAACCTTTTGTTGTGCGACGATGGCGGCATGGTGCGACGATGCAACTTTTTACTTCATCGAGCTCGTGGAGCAATTCCCCGCTCTGTGGTATTGTCCTTTTCGGTTCAATTAAGTCCTCCTCGTCCTCAATAGTCAACGCCAGGGCCACCGCGGCCAAACATCTCTTTCGTTCAACCTCCATCTTGGCTAGGGGTGTCGCGAACCGCCCGAGGTTCGAGTTCGACCAGGTTCGACTTTTTCGAACTTTTAGTGGAAAATTCGACGAACCTTGTATTGAGGTTCGACTCGTGTGCGCATGCGCGACAGGCTGGCCAGTTGGCTTCGGATTGGATGGTAATGGCTAAGGGATAAATTAAGGGCAGCGCTGATTGGTTATTTCAGTTAATACAGTACAAAAAAATTAAGTTATTAACTTCTTCAGTGATTAGAATTAGTTTCTTTTAATTACAATTATTTATAAAATAAAATAACCCTTTTCATAAAAAAATATTTGCCAAACCTACACATGCTTGTATCAAGGTCTGGCCACACTTTCCACAAAGTTGAACCGGTCGAATCTGGTGAAAAGTTCGAAGGTTCGTCGAACCGGTTCGACACAGTCGAACCACGAAAGTTCGACCTAAAAATCTGGTTCGACAAAAGTTCGCGACACCCCTAATCTTGGCCCCTTACAAATAGCCTCAAAGCAGCTCGCTGCATGCGTTTGGCGAAGCTGTGAGGTCGAGGGTTCGACCGGCCCGTTCGCTCTGTCGTCTGCTCTTTTGATCCGCCGTGTGGATGCTCATTGCAGCCGGGCGGCCCGCGGGCCGCGCATCACGTGATCAATCGGTCCGCGGCCCGGTCCGTCGTGTGGATACACCTTAACGCGTTACTTTTTTCAGTAACGTAGTAACCTACTCGTTACTTTTTCGACACAGAAACGGGTAACGTACTTACGTTACTATTTTAAGTAATGTAGTTACGTTACTCGTTACTACTCTCCAAGTCTTAAAGAAATTACACTTCAATTTTTTCCGTGTTTTAGGCGTCAAGCCATGTTTTTCGTTGCGTTTTTTCTCGTGAGTATTTAGGTGAAACCGTAAAAAAAGATAAAGTAATTATGTTCAGTTTCTGCATGAACATAATGTTTCTTGATATATGACCTGTATCGTCAAAACCGTAAAATGTGTTAAATCGTAATTTAAAAAAAGTAACGCAGAAGTAACGTGCGTTACTTTTTATCGGTAGTGGTAACACGTTCCTTTTATTTTTAGGTAACGTAGCTCAGTGACGCGTACCTTTTATTTGCAAGTAACGAGTAACGTATTTTGTTACTTTTTTTCGGTAACGCCTACAACACTGCCGTTCTGTCGCCGATCCCGTTCTGCCGGGTAGCACGGGCGTAGCGAGCCTCCAACGAGCGCTTGGCCGATGCTTTGTGCTCGAACACCATGGGAACAAAATCCGGGTGGTCTCGATCAGACAACGGTTTCCCTGCACATAAGCAAGCCTCGGGACGGAGATTGAAATGGAAGCCGCACTTGCCTTCAAGAAAGTGTTTACCGCACAAACGGTCGTTCGCGCGAGGCGACTATCTTTTCGATCCCCGGGTATTATCCACCTTCTGTGCCTTTCAGAGTCTGCCGGGAACTTGTGGAAACTCACTCGACTAATGTTTCTGTACATTTCGGTTCAATTAACGGCAACACAGCTTCGCGGCATGCTGAAATGCTATGACGCCCATGCGAGTTACTTTTTTCGGTAACGTAGCAACGTACTCGATACACTTTCAAAACAGTAACGGGTAGCGTACTTACGCTACTCGTTACACCTTCTTTCCAAGACTTAAAAAAATTTTACTTCCATTTTTTTTTCGTGTTTTAGACGCCAAGGCATGTGAACTTTGAGTTTTTTGCGGGTTTTTTTATTTTTTTCTTGTACGTATTAAGGTGGAAACCGTAAAAAAAATAATTATGTTTAGTTTGCGCATGTACATAATGTTCCTTGAAATACGGCGCTTATGCGTACTTGTAACGCCAAAGCAGTAAAACGTGTTATTCTAAAAATGAAAATAGTAACGCAAAAGTAAAGTGCGTCTCTTTTTATCGGTAATGGTAACGATTTCCTTTTATTTTGACGTAACGTGGGTCGGTAACGCGTTCCTTCTATTTCTAAGCAACAAGTAACGTATTTCGTTACTTTTTTCCGGTAACGCCTACAACACTGCGTTTGCATGACCCCTATTCATCACCCACGTCCACAAATGTTCCAACTTCTAATCTCCTCGTGGTAGTTTCCACCATCATAGCCTCCTCTATACTCACAAAGCTTGGCAGTTCCATGACGGAGCCATAGAGTGCCCGGTCGCAGATTTGGAGCGCGAGGGTCTGGTAGCATCAAAGAGCAATTTCTCGAGGAACGTGGACGTCAGCGCACAGCTTTTGCAGCGGCGAGGACCCGAAACACACTTGTTCGCTCGGGATTAGTGTGTTTCGGCGTCTCGCCGCAGCGGGGCGCCAGTCACGTGGCTCTCCTCAACCCGGAAAACTATAACAGCGATGAAATACGGATTAAGGCCTTCTCCTTAGAACCCCCCGAAACAGAAAACGACATCTCATTCGAAATAAATGAAATAGAAAATCTTATAAAAATATCCCAACAAGGATCACTCCTGGCCCAGACAACATAACAACCTCAATAATAAAAGGCCTATTTAGAACACACAAAGAATTATTTTACAAAATTCTAAACGGTTGTCTTGAATACGGCTACTACCCAACAATCTGGAAAGAATCGCGGACCATCCTCATCCCTAAAAAATCTAAACCTCTCGACGAAGCAAATACATATCGACCAATCTGCATCAATTCTATCTTTGGAAAAATACTCGAAAAACTAATTAACAACCGCATCTGCTACTACCTATACACAAACGAACTCCTCAACGAACATCAATACGGCTTCACGCGGGGGACATCACCCACATTGGCCCTTCTTAAAATAAAAGAGGTATTAAAAGAAAACCAAACATTAAACGAGAAATTCATACTAATATCATTAGACATAGCTAATGCCTTTAACTCAATATGGATCCCCCATGTTCTGACCAAACTCAAAGAATACAAACTTCCCAAAAATTTATATATATTACTTCAGATCATACTAAGCAACAGAACAATCAAATACAACCTAGTCTCAACAAACTTAACACTTTCATCACCAATAGGAAGCCCACAGGGCTCACCGCTGAGCCCACTGGTGTGGAACATCCTTGTTTCAACCCTTCTCGAGAGTCCACAACCTGCACATACCCACATACAAGCCTTTGCCGACGACCTAACAATAGTAGTAAGAGGTAAAACTAGACTACAAATTGAACAAAGAGCAAACACCATTCTCGAAAGAATAAACATATGGAGTACCCAAATAGGAGTCAAATTCAATAAAGAAAAATCTAAATTCCTCACCATTGGAAATCACTACAAAAAACGACCAACCG
>JABSTQ010003658.1:0-26495 GCA_013358835.2 Ixodes persulcatus
GACCAACTTCTCTTCGTCTAAACATTTATTTTGCTTGTTTCACTGCGTTGGCCGTGCTCTTTTCGTGCTTTTCACCACTAGGTTTACATTTGTTTCATGTACCTGAAGAAAAATGGGTTTGTATGAACTGCGACCTGAACGCAGTTCTACTTGGAGGATCCTCAGCAGTTTCGTTACTTTCGTAACTGGTGTCGCTTGAATCGCTTGATTCATATTCCGTGTCAGAGTCTGAACTAAATTCATCCCCATCTAAAAGAAGAAAACAAAGTAGGACGCATGGAGACGAGTTTTAAGTATGGATGTTGTTAAGAATGGAACCTTCGGCAACCTTTTCCGTGTTTCAACGCTGCGGAAACGAGTCCGGAAACGAGTCCCGACGTGTTCAGGACTGACGCCCACCTGCCGAAGGCTGCCCAAAACGAGTCTCAACGCGTCCATGACGTCAACAGGACGTGTGTGTGTGTGCGTGGGAGTTCGTGCGCTCCGGAAGGGGAGAGAGGCCTGACCTAACTGCGGAGAACCATGGCTATGACTCATTTCTGGCTGCGACGCAGCGGACCCAGCTGCAAAGCACTTGGAGGTCGCACCTGCTGCCCTGGCGGAGAGAGAGGGAGAAAACGGACCCCTATATAAGGCGGGGCGTGAGGGCTCCATTTGTTCTCTTGGATTTGACGACTGTATCGCTACCATGTAATTAAACCGTTCGTTACGTTACCAATTCTCCCACCTCCACTGGACCCCTGGGTTCTTCACTTCGGGGAATGGTCGTCGTCACGAGCCAGGAAGCTCCCGGACGTGCGGCCTAAACCCCGCCTCGAACAACTGGTTGGCAGCGGTTGGGATCGGACCATGCGACATCGTGCTACATCTGCGGGTGAGCGTTTGGACTTTGCTTTGAGATTCGCCAGGCTTCAGATTATGGGTAATTAATTTTGAACTGCTGGGAATCCTTAGTGTTTGACTCGTGCGCTAGGTTTGTGTACAACCTCGCGACAAGTTTTATAGCAAAGCCAGAGCTAAAGAGCAGCGATCATGGATCTAATGAGGTTACTGAGAACGGATTTACTCTGTTTATGTGAAGAATTTGGTGTGGAGGTGGAGCAAAAGATGAAGAAATCTGAGATCAGTAAAGCGATTTCAGAGAGCGCGGAAGCAGAGGAAATTAAGATTGCGTGGGAACTGCTTCAGAACGCTAAGAGTGAAGCTGCAGCTAGAGAGGAGCGAGAACAGGCTGCAGCGAAAGAGGAACGAGAGCGAGAACAGGCTGCAGCGAAAGAGGAACAGGCTGCAGCGAAAGAGGAACAGGCTGCAGCGAAAGAGGAACGAGAGCAAGCTGCAGCGAAAGAGGAACGAGAGCAAGCTGCAGCTAGAGAGGAACGAGCACAGACTGCAGCGAAAGAGGAACGAGACCAGGAGCGAGCGCTGAAAAGGCTAGAGCTCGAAATTGAACAACAGCGATTAAACTCGCAGAACAGTAGAGTTGGAGCTTCGGTACGAGCAAGTGAGACCGAGTCGTATCAAATGAAGAAGCTCATGCAGCCGTTTAAAGTTGGGGAAGACGTGGGCCTATTCTTAGTTAACTTTGAGAGGACATGTGAGAAGTTGAGCTTCGCCCCAGAAACGTGGCCGCAACGGCTTTTGACTCTGTTGCCCTGTGAGGCTGCAGAGGTTGTCGCGCGCCTTAGTGCTGGAGACGCGGACGACTACGACAAGGTGAAGTCCAGCCTTTTGAAGCGGTACCGCCTTTCTGCCGAGGCGTTCCGTCAAAGGTTTAGAAACGCATCCAAAAAGAGCAGCGAGGGCTACTCGGAATTCGCGTACGGGCTTAAAACCAACCTGATAGAATGGTTGAAGAGCGAGGAAGTGTACGAAAGCCGAGACAAGGTAGTCGAGTGTGTGTGCCTCGAACAGTTCTTTCGTAGCATTCCGCAGTCAGTCAAGCTCTGGGTGCAGGATAGGGTGGGAGTCGACTCTGTCGAAAGGGCCGCTGAGCTAGCCGAAGAGTATGCAACGCGTAGAAAGCTGAGCGGAGAGGAAAGCGAACCCGGCCGGAGCGATCAGCGCAAGACCTTCCGACAGGGGAACGGCTCGCGAGAAAACGGGCCCGAGAAGCCCGAAGCAGGACAAAAGGTCCCAGAAAAGAGCACAGAACACTCGAACGGAGACGAGGCGCGGAAAAGCCCAACAGGGCAGTTCGAGGCAAGGAAGCCGTTCCCGTGCTACAACTGTCAGGAGCCGGGACACACAGCGGCCAGATGTAAGAAACCGCGGGTTGTGTTCTCGTACGTGAACGTTAGTGACAAGGACCTGAAGCTTCTTCGTCCCTATCTTCACGAGCTCCATGTAAACGGAAAGCCGTGCAGGGTGCTTCGAGACAGTGCAGCGACGATGGACGTTGTCCATCCGTCGTATGTAACGCCATCCGATTTTACGGGAAAGGTAGTTTGGATCAAGCAGCTGCTCGAAAAGCACAGTGTCTGTCTGCCTATGGCGAGAGTGAGGGTAACTGGCCCGTTCGGAGAGCTAGTGACAGAGGCGGCTGTCTCGCAAACAGTCCCGTTGGAATATCCTTATTTGTTTTCTAACCGGTCAGATTTCCTGCTGCGCGAAAGGGGTCAACAACTGGGAGAAGGGCTAGTTCAGTCGTGTACGAGGTCCAAATCGCGTCAGGTCGCCCCTTTGTTGACGAGTGATCCAGAGCCAGAGGCAGCTGACGGGGAGCAAGCACTCCCAGAGTTGGAGGCAGAAAACCGGGATAAGAGGGACCAGGTTGTAGAACAGCCTGACCACGCAGCGCTAGGAAGCGTACGCCGTCCCAACGAGCCCGCGAAAAAGGCGGAGGAAGACGGGATCAGGGAAAGATCTTTCGAAGCTCCGGCGTCACGTAACTTTGGTCCTCTGCTACGAGCAGACACAGTCGAGCAGAAGAGCGACCCTAGTGTGTCAGGGTTTCGCTGTACAGCTCAGGAGATTGCTAGGACCAATGTGACGGGGAATGAAAGAGGCGGATTGTTTTATCGGCGCTATAAGGACCGCATTTTCACGTCTAGAAATCACGTGAAAATCGATCACTATGACTTCAGCGTAAGAAAAAGGAAAGGCAAATTTAACGGCAATGCCGATGGGTTGAGCAGATTTTTCTGACATCACGAAAAATAGTAGGGATGATCTCAGAGGTCTTCGTCATCCACGGGAATGAGGATCTAAGTGGGGGCACTTCGTTGAAACCCCAAAAGGACCTCACAAATTGCGAAGAGTTTTTGTCTTTGGTATTTTGTTCTTATAGTGACCTCGTTGGAAAAATGAGTTTTTTTGGCGACAGGGGGTCTCGATACCCGGAATTGTACCAAATTTTGGTAATCCGTAATCCAGTCTGGCGGGTCTTTGGCGAATTCCGAGCGTTTGACTGCGGTGTGGCGTGGTGTTGTGGGGGACGTTTCCGCTGATGCCTCCGTTGTGAGAGGTTTGGGAGTTTGTTTGGGGCTTGCAGCGTATTCTCAAGGCCTACTCCAAGCCCACCTCTTCAGGCCAGCGATTGTACCACCGGCCATTCGAGGTTTCCCTGGCCCCGGAGGGGCTGTTAAGAATGGAACCTTCGGCAACCTTTTCCGTGTTTCAACGCTGCGGAAACGAGTCCGGAAACGAGTCCCGACGTGTTCAGGACTGACGCCCACCTGCCGAAGGCTGCCCAAAACGAGTCTCAACGCGTCCGTGACGTCAACGGGACGTGCCTGTGTGTGCGTGTGAGTTCGTGCGCTCCGGAAGGGGAGAGAGGCCTGACCTAACTGCGGAGAACCATGGCTATGACTCATTTCTGGCTGCGACGCAGCGGACCCAGCTGCAAAGCACTTGGAGGTCGCACCTGCTGCCCTGGCGGAGAGAGAGGGAGAAAACGGACCCCTATATAAGGCGGGGCGTGAGGGCTCCATTTGTTCTCTTGGATTTGACGACTGTATCGCTACCATGTAATTAAACCGTTCGTTACGTTACCAATTCTCCCACCTCCACTGGACCCCTGGGTTCTTCACTTCGGGGAATGGTCGTCGTCACGAGCCAGGAAGCTCCCGGACGTGCGGCCTAAACCCCGCCTCGAACAATGTCTATTCAATTCATAATATGTAATGTTATGACCGTTGTGGTCCTTTGCAATGTTGAAAAGCACAGATGCCGCTACTATCACAGCCTTTGTTGTGTCTAAGGGGATTTAAAGTTTTCGGATAAGGTACCTGAAGTTGTTTTGCAGTTGACCGATCACTCTTTCAATGGCCTTCCTTGTAGATTTGTGTTGTTTGTTGTACTCTTCTTCTGGACTATCCGACCGTGCACCGAGGACTGGTGTCAAGAGATGCTGACTGCAGGTATATCCGTTGTCTCCCAGTAGGAGGCCTGTCACTTTCTGTGTGTAAAAAGTATAACGTGCATAAACATTAAAATATGTTCACAAAAGAGATATGTGTCTTTATTTCAGAGGGATTGAATCCCAATATTTATTATTTTTTAAGGTTGGGCAGTAATGAGGCTACTATGTACCACTTTAGAGTGTTTGCGAACAATAATCATAGTAAACACTAGCTTCCACTCTCTTGAAACTTCTCCCGAAGGGCACATTGTTTCTAGATCCTTGAATCGTGAGCACTACCACGCCACCGTGCCACCACGTTGGTAATTTATTTTCTCCTTAGCATCACAAACCATCTGGAAAGGAAAATGCAGTGTTGTACGTAACATACACTTCTCAAGTTGCCCCACCCCAAAAACGTTTTAGGGAGAGTTGATACTTTTCAAATAATTTCAAAAGCCAATATTTGGTACTCTAACCTATCAATACCTTCTGCAAGTACAGAGCGCGACACTGTTATCGCGAACAAGCGATAGCCTGTTTTTCCAGTTTTTCTCTTTGAAACCAAGGGATGTCATCCAAGTTATTATTCCTACGGAAAGAGCTCATTTCGTTCTATAATGCAAGCGATAAAATTTCATGCTCGCTAATACTATTTAGAAGTAAAATTCGAAAATGTGCCGATGTCGTGTTCGCGCTAACTGTGTCGCGATGTGTACTACGTTGCACTCATTTTCTATGTTGATCGTAAGATACTCACACATTTTTCATCGGAAGGCGGGAAGGTAAAAATATGACTAATTGCGATGCTTTGCAATCACAGGCTTTTTTTTTCTGATATTCTTGGGCCGAGATGCAGCACCTACCTCTGAGGTAGTTACTGCATCTCGGTAAAGCGATGTGCCACCTCAGTGTAAGCAGACACACGTCTCTTGGCAGGGCAGGACATCAACGACATCTGCTGGCCGTTCAATTGTCGCTTTGTACGCCCCAAAGCGTTGGACACAACATAGATTTTGAAGCAGGAATGCCTGTAAGCGAGCATCAGGGTACGTATACAAAGCCAGGATGGAAGGACATATTCCTTACAGGCTCATAGCCAGGAAGCACTGCCTCAAAACACTGGTAAAATCCAACAGTAAACTGATGTTCTATTTCCTGTATAGGAATCTGGAAAGAAAGGTGAAGTGAAAAGGCACCTTTCTCTCTAAAGCTCTAGAAAGGTTTTACTGGTTAGTAATTTGAACGTGTTCTACTTGAATACTTTCTTGAGAGATGAGTATTAGGTAGTTGCGGTTTTGCCTGGTACTCACTAATGTAATTTAAATACTCTTTTTGGATATCGTTTTGAATCCACGAAAACGTAATGAATTTGCTAGCGTACTAGGAAAGGTGGAAATAAATTTATTTTCAGCTAGCTCACCTGAACGTTTAGGGCATGGAACTTCTTTCTGCAGACGTACAAAGCCTGCATTGGCCCTTCTGGATTCATTATCCGTATGGGAGTGCCGTCGATAAGCCCAACCACAGAGGGAAACCCGTATCGTTCGAAGAAGAGCTGGATCGCAGATCGCTGCTCCCTGCGGTTTTCAGGAAAGTGCACAAACTGGGCGCGTCTTCGCGCGAGAGCCCGAGAGACCCGACCTACGATCCGCGACTGGGTGGGCTGGCTGAAGCCGTGGATGTCTCCAGCGTCGTCTTGATAGCTGCCTTTCGCAGAAAAAGCGGAGGGCGCTGAGAACTTAAAGCTCCGGCGAGATTGCGTTGTTCACCGAAGTTTCGTTGAGGTCTGACCGAAGCAGGTTCACAATAAACATCACAGTCTCCTTCCTCAGCCTCTACCGCCTTTTGAAATTGTCGTCGCTCCATATAACAAAAGGGTTCTGCCGGTCGCGTTCCGTACGGGGCATCACGCGAAGCGCTTACACTTGTGAAAGCTCTTTGAGCTCGAAAAAATCTCGCAGGTCGGCCATATTTGCCGCTAAACGCCCACTAGTCGCCCGCTAAACTAGCCCTACACTATGACTAAGATTTGTTAGTCGACTTCTTAGTCGCGCGGGGCGACTAGGCCCTAAACACGACCGGTGAATACCAAGCGCTCACTTAGCAGCGACTATCGCTCGCCATGTGATCATTTTAGTCGATGACGTCACTAGTCAGTCGTTAAACAGGCGCTACTCGCGCCTGGTGAATACGGGTGTCAGTGTATTCATTCAGCAGACATGAGCCTGCTTATTTTCAAAAACTGCGATTACGACCAAAAGACCTTCAGAAATTTATTAATGGTTCATTAGAATTATTTTATGGTACATAAAACATTCTCTTCATATCCCATCTGGGCTTCTTGATGGCCAATCTAATATTCGCGTCCAATTCGCGTCC
Source organism: Ixodes persulcatus (assembly GCA_013358835.2). Taxonomy (NCBI): domain Eukaryota; kingdom Metazoa; phylum Arthropoda; class Arachnida; order Ixodida; family Ixodidae; genus Ixodes; species Ixodes persulcatus. Next base: position 6,722 of record JABSTQ010003658.1, read on the forward strand.
AACAATTCAATTTCCTCGTTCTACCATCAGACATCTTGGATGATCTGAAATACTTTCTTGATTGTGTTTGATCGACCGTCAAGCATTCGTGTATGGATGCTATGGGACCAATACATTTTTTGATGGTGGTGCACGCACACACCTGGACGGTTATTTTGGTAACTCACGACCGTCGAATCATTTCTGGGTGTCGCTTAGCGGCCATCGAAATATATTGTTGTCGTCCCCGTGAGACCACCAGAATATTTTATTAAACCGTTAGAAAGGCTATAAAACTTTATGGGGCTTCTCATAACATGTTTCGGTGGTGGCTTGGGCCTGACCAACTTCGGGACATTCCATCGGGGTCCGAGCGGTTGCTCCAAGGATCTCACGTGGACACGCTTGCGTGGATTATATCTGCTGGAGAATTCGGACAGCGGTGTCAACCGTAGATAGAGTTTACACCAGTGATGTTTCCGTGTTCAACATTGTCCTAGGATACCGGGAGGTCACGGTCTCTTACAGACCCTGGTATGATTTTGCAACCATAGCTTTCTTTTAATGTGTGTCCTTATTTCTCAATAAAACAGTATGTTGATCCAATTTAGATGTCAATTAGATAGCGCCTATTTGCAGTAAAATGGGAACGCGACAGAACAGCACACGACAAAACAGCACGCGACAAAACAGCACGGTCAAAACAGCACGCGTCAAAACAGCACAGCGTCAAAACAGCACGGCGACAAAACAGCACGCGTCAAAATAGCACGCGACAAAACAGCACAGCGTCAAAACGGCACAGCGACAGAAGAGCACAAGCCAAAACAGCACGGCGTCAAAATAGCATGCATGCAGCAACTTCGAGCGCGCTCTTCACCTCTCTCTGCGCGAATAATTTCGAACCTCCTCGACTCATTCATTTATTGTCGCTAGGTTATAAAAAAAAATGTATTGCCTCTTTCAGTGCTTACCAAACTCGGCAACCCTAACTGCAATATAGCATCTAATTTGGCTCTCATGAAAGTGGTGACAAGTTGTTATCTTCGACAAGAAAGAACGCACTGAAAGTCAATTATCGTGCGGCGATTTTACGGATTACTATACACAGGGCAATATTTGTTTTACCTTTTTAGGAAAAAAAATTTTATATTTTGGTTTTGATAAAGCGGCGACCAGTTGGCCTTTTCAGCAAGTTGCCCTTCGACGAAATGCTCTATTACAAATTGACCTATTCGACAAATTGGCCGTCGACGTGTTGGCTTTCGACGAATTGGCCTAGACCCTCCATTCCTTTACAGTGCCGACTTTGACACATGCATTTTTAACTCCATACGCTATATTTAGGGTTTCCCGTTTTCGGCTTAAACCAAAACAACTTTCAACAAAAGCTCCAGTGGCGCCGGTATCTTCAGGACGAAATCTGGGTTTTTGCACCTGATAATGATTTGTGTGCCTAATTATTTGTTCAAAGAAGAGAGTTTATTCATGAACTGAAGAATGAAGATGAAGGGCGTCCGTAAATGCCGCACTTTTGTTAACAGCTCTAGCTTCCGTCTACTAGAGGAGGGCATAGATACGATTGTTTTATTGTAGTTTCTGTGGTCGGCGCGAACTTTACACCTCTCGCAGTCGTGAAAATGGGGAAAGAACGCACTGAGTACAATGCTTGCGAATTTCTTGATTTTGATATTTTTTCTCCGACCGCAGTGGTAGTGAAGATCATGTTCGTCCTGTAAACAAATACGAGCACACGACGATAATGGCAGATCACAATAGGGCCCCAGTGCGTCTTGCAGAACAGGTCCCGTCGGCTGCCACAGATTGCAACAAATAAGAAAACCAGGAGGAAAACCACTATACATTCTAAACAAACGCTTTTAAAAACTATTGCATTTTTTGTCAGTGTACTGGTTTTCGTCAATAAACCGAAAAGAACCGAGAAGTTTATGAGTCTACAAATATACACCGCAATAAACCAAAAACTTTTGTTTAGAATTAGAAACAAAAAAAGTACGCCGAATTTCAAAATAATAAAAATCCAAAAGGCCAAACCCTAGCTATTTTGTCAATGTCCTGTTTTGACGCTCTGCTGTTTTGTCGTGGTACTGTTTTGACGCCGTTCTCTTCTGTCAATGTGCCCTTTTGACGCTGTGCTGTTTTGACATTGTGCTGTTTTGTCGCGTGCTATTTTGACGCGTGCTGTTTTGTCGCCGTGCTGTTTTGACGCTGTGCTCTTTTGATGCGTGCTGTTTTGACCGTGTTGTTTTGTCGCGTGATGTTTTGTCGTGTTCTTTTCTGTCATGGTGCCCAGTAAAATAGGCAAAGCATTTTTGTTTAATGCAGCTGCTTGACGTGCGCGTGTAATGTGTGCGTATGTACAATATTAGAAACCACGACTTCGGTAAGAATAGGCTTACGGCATTCTCGGTTGAAAATAAGCCTGTTGTATTGCACGCTGTCGACCGACGCCGTCGTACCCAGCGACGGAGAGAGTGCTTATAGCCATGCAATAAACACTGCTAAAAAAGAACGTTGTGGAGTCTCGAATGTATAGTGTGGATAGGACGCGTTATCTCTTCCGTTTTGTTTTTGCTGTTTAATCCTTAATCCTTACATATTGTTTAATTAGAAATAATTAACATAGAATAAGCACAATTATATTTGCAGATTTCCATGGGGATTTCGGACAAAATCAAAACGCTTCAGAAGTTTTCAGTCTTGATAAGAATGTGCACATAAAAGTTCATAAATACTGGGTGTTTCAAGGAGCGGCCAGGCTCCTTAAATCGACCGCAAAATTCGGTTTCTTAAAGGGGCACTCAAGTGGTTTTTGAGTTCGTGTTTTGATGATGACAGCTGAATTTAGACCCCCTAAGTATCCCTAAAAACCAAAAAATATAGTCATACGGTGAATATTTCCTTAATAAAAATGTAATTGAAGGCCGCCAAACCTCGGATCCACCCGAAAACGAAACCACTCTCATTGGTCCTCGCACGCTTATCAAAAGGATCTCGGGCCAATGGCGTTGGACGACGTTCCGTCGCGCAGTGATCCCAAGGTAGCCGCATCGGCCGAACCTCTTTGTCATTCGAGCTTCGATCATGGCGGAGTTCTCTACGCTCGAGGACCTGACGCCGTTAGAGGTTGAAATTCTTCGGCGGACAGCCGACCTGGGGATGATTACCTATGACGCCACTTCAACGTGCGATGTGGACGATAGCAGCGCTTCGGAGTCATGTTCGGGTTCCGAGGACGGCGAAACGCAGACCTTTTCGGGCATTCTTCGATTTGCGGTTGGGGCAAGTCGTAACCGAACCAACGTTTGACATCGCAGCGTTACCTCTGGTACGTGATGTCAAACAATGTCGCCACGTTGCCTTTCGCCTCGGGAGGACGGGGGAAAGGCTGGTTCAGACATGTGCAACGAGCGCGTACCTACGACTGCGTTTGTTGCGACCGGAACGACCGCTCTGCGCAGCGCGTACACACACCTGCAACCACTACAACAAGCGCAGCGGGTCGTCAGCACGGCGACCGCTTCTATACGCGGCCGTCAGCTGTTTCAGCGGCCCCTCTAAAAAGGGGACGCACTGCTACTCAATGCCGTAACCGAATATAGACAGACAGTTGTCTATAGCCTAAAGCTTTATTATTATTTTTTCTTGGTAGGCTTGCAGGGTACAGTGGATGAAAAAAAGAAAATAAAAAGATGCAGTACGCCGTCTTGGACGATCACGACTCTAATACATGACATTGCAATAGTACAAATATCGCCACACGCCTTTTCTACTATTATAAAAGACAATGTAACCTTAGCAGCGATATAGCAACGTAGAAATATAATTTCGTGATCAGATAGACGTTGCGAGCGTTCAGGATTGATAACACTAATCACTTCTCTCCGGTGATGAAAACGCGTGAAAATTCGCATCCTTTATATGGTACGCGCCAGTAATACCTTGAACTTGGGCACACGCATGAAATGCGCCAAATAAGAAATCCGGGCGATGTTCGAGGACACAAATGCTTAGAAAGCACCACTGTAGTCGAAGTAAACAAACACGACGGCACGGGCGTTTCTGCTGTCTTGAGAGTGCCGCCACGACATCGCCGCACGAGTAGGTGGATCTTCTCTTTTAGTACGTGCTGGGTTATCATAGCGACACACGACGAAAATTCAGTCAAGGATAGCGCTTTTACGCGGAACGATGAGCTTTCTCCACGCCGTCCACGTCGACGACCACCACCGAGGCCTGGCCGGCCCGCTACCGACACGACCGGCCCGACCGGCCTGCAACGCTCGCAGATACGTGCGCTTCCGCGCATCCCGGGGGAGCGGGAAATTCACCCCCCGCGCAGGAAGGCAAGGAGAAAACGTAGTTCCTTGTTTGTGAAACGATAATTGCAGTATCGCGTATTCTAAACTAGAAATATTTTACGTCTTTTGAAATTATCATGTACAACATATTTAAATGAACTGAAAATTGTTTCTTTAGCGAAACTTTACAAAGGCCGCCAAAATTTTCAAACATACGATAATTTCATTGGTCCTCGCAAGTACAGAAAAGAGTCCGCACGTATTTTATTCCTGCGTGATTAATAGGCGGTTCTGCCTTCTAAAACTGAAGATACTCATTTACTGACACTTCCTTAACGCCATCGCATCAAAAAGTAGCTTCTCCAAAAACTGCATGAGTGCCCCTTTAACCTATCGCGCTACGACTCTGTGCAGAGTTGCCCCCAGATGGTGTATTTTTGTTTTTTGCAAAATTTGCAAAGAGCGGACTTACCTGAAGAAAAAGTAAAGAAAGTGAAAGGCTTAGCTTGTATGGAAACGCAGCCAAGCTACCGGTTTTCAAACACCACGGCGCCGCTTCGCACGGGAGCCAAGAGATGGTGCAAGCGGTCGCTACGTCATCTGCCGCCAACGGACGAGCTTACGGCGCCTAGAGGCGGCGTCTTTAGCAGACGATCTTTTCGACCCAAAAGCGGCGCGAGCTTTTTTGATATCACTTGCCAATGCAATATTTTATCATGCTTACTAATAAAACACATTGAATGGACGCATAATCGATTAAAAATGGTTTGTCGAGTTATTTTAACTGTTTTTGTCGTTGTACTTACGTCGTCTGCTTTGCGGTTCCTTGTCCGTGCCTGCTTTTCTTTCTGCGAGTGCCGCCGCCTGCGGAATGCGCGCCGCTTTTGTGACGAAAAGGTCATCTGCTGAAGACGCTGACTCTCGGCGGCGTATGCTCGTCCGTTGGCGGCAGTTGGTGTCGCGACCGCTTTCACCATCTCTTGACTCCCGTGCGAAACGGCCCGTATTGTTTGAAGAATGGTAGCTTCCCTGCGTTTCCATAGGAGCTAAGCCTTTTTCTTTCTTTACTTTTCCTCGGGTAAAATTGATCTTTGCAAATTAAAAAAAAATGCACCACCTATGGCCAACGTTCCACACAGTCGTAGTGCGATAGGTTAAGAAACTGAATTTTGCGGTCGATTTAAAAAGCATGGCCGCTCCTTGAAACACCCAGTATATGTAATATTATATTTGTCTTTTGTCAAGATTATGTGCGATTAGAAGTTTATGCCGACCATTAGACTAACAGATCATCAGACCACCAGGCTTTAAGACGTCCGTAATTAGCATAAACCTTTAAACCATCAAACTATCGCGACATCAAACCATCACATCTTTAAACCATCCGACTATCCAAACATCGACCAATCAGGAAATCACACGATTAGACCACACATGTTCCCAAATACGACAGATTATCAGCCTGATGGAGCATGAGAGCCTTCATGTTGGCCCTTTTCGATAAGGAGGTAATGTTCTGCTTCCAGAACAGGAGATAAATCAAAAGAGGCTACTAGGATGACCACCTTCCTGCTAGCGAAATGCGGGACACGCGGGGCAGGGGCGGGGGCGGGGGGCGGGGGGGGGGGGGTTGAGGAAGTTTATTAACACGCGCACTGTAAACCAAGGCTCTATAAAGACATCTATTATCCTGGGCTGTTTATACACCTGCTAATTGTATTGCAGCAATTAAGATGAAATCATTTTCACCCCCAGTGATATACTTTTATGCCAAATATTGTACAATCTGTCGAAGCTGAAAACATAAAAATCGACGGTTTCAAAACTCGATGCATCAAATGGAAATAAGAAACAGTATATCCTTTTCTTGTTATTTGTTTCCTGTCAACGCTTACTTTTATCAGCGTGGTCCTACTCAAAGTTTTAACATTATGTTGTTTTGTGACCGTTGTGTCTTCTCAAATAAAAAATCCACTCAGCGATTTGAAAATAATTAAAATATTTTATATTTAAACTATTGGCGAGCGATTGTTCTTACAATATGTTGCCATCAAGGGGAGAGGAACAACGGCGCATGCGTGTCGGTCCTCCTGCAATAACGACCGTCGTCCCCCCCCCGTGCTTGGATGGAAAATGGTGTACCACTTCGATTCACACCATTACCAGCAACCACCGCGCTTCCCCGTGCCCCGTTGTTCGGCAGCACCATGAGTTGCAGAGTGAACTTTACGACAGCGTAGATTTGGGAATTCCTCGCGGGACGCGTTACACGAGCCCTGAATGCGGGACAGTCCCGCGATTCGCGGGACGGGTGGTCACCTTAGGCTAATAGAGAACCCGGATCCTCTTTGTAGGTTTACTCCTTGGGCAAATTCATTACGTCCCCGGGAGCGCAAAGCTGTTGAAACCTAACTTGGACTAGGGTGACAGCATTAAAATAAGCGCCATGTGGCAGTTGGTCTTCTAAACCATTATCGACGAGTTTAAGAGCATAATCTAAACCTTTGCGAAAACACGAGGCAATAATCTAGCAGAACACCACCGTGTGCGTCGCGACAATGACCGCCAGTGCACCAAAATGCGGTTGATCTGCGAAAGACACCTCAATTTATCTGAAAAGCAACAATAATGGCATTAAAGTGGATTTCACGTGCACATCGCGTGCTAAATTCTTAAAATAGCTCATGCATCATGTAACGCGCTGGGCAACCATATCCGGTGCTGCGTTACCGCGAATACATAAAGAGCAAGGATCCGGTCCGTTTCCTCATTTCATTATCGGGTGTTCTCGCCGAATAGTTGGCGCTTGCGAAATCAAAAGGAGAATATTATATTGATGCTGCCAATTAATATATTTGCCTATTCAGCATTGAAATCGCCAACGACGTTTAAACAGTAAATAAAGACAGTATCGCTTCTATCAACGACCACGCAAAAAAGAACCTTTGTGTAAAGTCGTGAATGGTCGGAAAAGAAGGTCAGTGGTTGCGGACTGATGCTTTCTGCCGACTGCCTCCGCGCTACAAGGATGGAAGCCGGAAGGCATCCTTGCTGCTGTGCGTGCACTGCTGCAGCCCCGCGTGTTACCATTCCGCTTTCCCGGCAGTGTGACGCACCTGGTTTGGAGCTCCCAACACGCATACTTATGCAAGCGTTTGAAGCATGCGCAGTGAGTAGCATGTTATTTTCTTGCCTACGGAAAGCGCTTCCAATTGTTACCGAACGCTCGAATGAAACTCACTATTCTGAAGTCATTTTAGTCTACCCGGTTGTAACTCGCCTGTCCTAGCTCGTAGTACCAACGACCTAAAACCTTTATATTCCTTCTGCAATCAAATATGTTTTTAAATCCAGTGCTCTTTATACTTGGTTTTTACCTTATTAGACAAATCTTTTAATGCAATACGTGTATGCTGTCGTTTGATATCTAAGCAATTCACAGGGGCACTCAGACTAACTCGATGGTATTACGCGATCGTGTTGGCCATAGTGTTACGCGTTGCAAAGCCGACAGTCCTATGAGCGACACCCAGAGATTTTCTAAAGAAGGGGTCTCGTGCTATTTGCTCTATGTAAAATTGACAATTTCGCAGTGCCGTTTTAACGCGATAGCGTTTAAGAGATTGTGTCGTAGAAAATCGGCATGGGCGTTAGCGTCGGTCGGACAGGAAAGTCCGGGCATACACCTGGTCAGGTAATAAATCATCCACATGTGACGACACATGTGACGTCTGCTAAACTTGGCGAGAAAATAGTTTCTAAATTTGACGGAAACATTTTAGCTAAATGTGTCGTAAAACGTCGCTATATTTAGCGGGGCGACTGGGTCTTGACGTCAAAGTCACATGTTACGTCGCACGTAACGTCACGCGTGTGTTGTCAAGCCACATGACCTTGCGCTGAAATGTCAAACAACCCACAACGATCACATGTGACGTCACGTGACGCTACGAGTAGACCTCGCGCACACGCCTGCACGCCTTGGGAATGAGCGCGGGTTTGTATGAGAACACTTTGCGAACGGGGCCCGATAACGCTATCGCGTTCCTCTTATAGGCGAAGCTTTAGTGTTCCCAAGTGTTTAACTTCGATTTATACAGTCAACTAGCTAGGGTATGTGCCTAGTGTGATTACAAGGCTTAACATACCACCATTCATCCAACGGGCTGGAATTTTTCACTACAATTTGAAACTGATCACGCAATCGCTATTTATCGCGCATATTAATATCCGAGACATTCGAAAATACTTTCACCATTTTCTTACATTAATCTTCCCTTTTTGCTCTTGTTTTGTTTTTTTCTGCTCACCGAGATTAACGTTTTTTCAGACTGTTTTACTTAGTACAAAATATTAACCTATCATGTATTTCGTATACCCGTCAAATGGGTACAGAAATAAGTGTGGGTGCGTTTATAATATATATATATATATATATATATATATATAGAACACTTTCTTGAAGTCAACAAGGCGTCATCTGACAGTTACAACCTACTTGTTGTGCACGTCCGCACCTGCCGTGATATTGCACCTTTAGCTATTAAAACACTACAGTGCTTGGCTTACACAAGGACAAGTATTGGAGAAAAATAAATGAATCATGTAATATAATGAATGCCACAGACGTTGTTTCAGAACCTTTGCTGTCGTTATCGGCAACAGAGCTGGAATTCCTAGGCGCCAGATTTAACATAGGAAAAGCCTTCTTCAATTTTCTTCTTCCTTATAAGGGAGTTAAATTCAGGCCGGGTTTGGCAGAATCGCAATACCAATGTATCTCTGTAGTATTTTTTAAATACATTTTGTATTTATATTTTTGTATCGCAATACAAATGTTCAACACGAATCTGTATTTCAATATCGGAATACATTTTGTGTGTATTTTTTGTATCGCAATACAATCACGAACAAATTCATATCGTTACAATTTTTAGGGTGTCAAAACGTTGCAGCAATCTATCAAGCAAATTTTTGTGCTTAAAAGTGTTGGAATGTATTGTAAATGATATATTGATGCTTTGCTGTCAAAGAGACTATGGTTTGTTTTGAGCTTGATGACCCCGAGATTTGTGAGCCCCTTCCCTATTGTGCAAAAATAAATTATTGTTTCTGCGGTGAATCAGTTGGTCGACTATTGCGTAGATTCAAAACGATCAGAGCACTAAGGGCAAGAGCTTCTCAAGAGTGCCCCATTTAGCTTGATGAGGTTGAAAATTTTCCCTTTGGGTCAGCGGATAAAAGAGCAGCAGTGTATGTAAAGGCGACTTCTTCAAATGACTACCTAGGGAAAAAGCGCCGGGATTTCGACAATGCTAACCTGTTGGCGTCAATTGGTTGCAAACAAACTATATTATGGGAGGTTCAAGTGATTTTGCTTCAAATGTGTGCAAGATGTCTAATGAATAATTGCGCTCCATTGTGGGCGGAAAGTGTAACCTAGTGATTACCCGCTTGGTTCTCTCAGCTTTAAAAGCAAAAATGCCAATCCTATGCCAAAAACGATATCGGCCTCACGAGGCATTTACTAGCTCGTTAGAGGCCTAACTTTCTGTTCATTACAATCGTGTGTTTATTTTATTTATACTATATAAAATGCTAAAATTAGAAGCAGAACGGCACCTTATTAGTGTTTTAAAAATAATAACTTCTTACCGCCAATACTAGAGTTGGCATTTAAAATAGATTTAAAAACAATATTTCCACCCTGCGAAATCTATTGCTTTATTTATATTTAAAAATACGTTTATTTTTCAAATGTATTTTTGATGTGTATCGGATACATCTTTACAAATGTATTTCAGTATCAGCATTTAAGCAGTGTTTGCCATGTATCCCAGTATTTCTATTTCTAAATACATTTTGACGTATCTCTAACCCTGTTCCAGCTATGTTTAACTTTAGCTTTTTTAGTATAGTTTCTAGTATTTCTTCTTCCTTCAATACCTATGTGACAAAAGTTGTTTTCGAGAGTGATGGGCATTATATAAAAGTGTTGTTGTTCGTTGAAAGACCTGTAGATTTCTGTTCCCCGTCCATTCCAGTGTTTATATTCTTTCTGTGTGAACTATAGTTTATCCAACACGCTCTGCTACGTGTAGCTTATTCAATGCATTTTCGTCGTTACAAACTGCGGAAAATAAACCTATCGAGTGGTTAGAAGCCAATTTAAATAAAGTTAGGGCATTCAAAACGCAATTTGGTTTATGCAACCCTTTTAAAAAGTTAATGTGACCCCTGTTTTACGGTTACACACGTCCGGATATTTATCATGCGCATGTGAGCGTATACGGCATACATCGTCTAAAAAATATATTGGCCTATTTTTTGACAGTGACCTCACACTCATATAAATTTTTTCTGCTGGTTGTTGTTATGTATTTCTGATATATGACGTTACAGATAGGAAGAGCATGTAGTCTGAATCGGCAGCTGCGCGCTTTTCTCTGCTTGTGTTTTGTTGTGACCCGACTTATGTACATAACGAAAAAACAACTTGGGTGGCATTTCAACAACATTATCATTTAGTAATGATAGTAACTTCTAGGTTATGCAGAACTTAAGTTCTAAACTATGCGTTGCTGACAAATGTTGGGTAGCATAATAAGTTCAATATAGTACAATACTGGAAACGATAGCATAGTCAATGAAGGCAAGAAGAAGTCTACCAGTATGGGACAATACTCAAGATTGTGGCGTTGCCGTTATTGAAGAAGTTGCCTGCCATTATTGTCAAAAAATGTGTCCCGATAATGATCAATATATGGTCCAAAGCAAAAGCCAATAGTGGCATGAAATAATTCAACAAAATAGTGCTGCGTCGCACCTTAAATTATTCGTGCCATATTAACCAATGTAAATAAATATTGGTGTGCTGCCTGATGTGCCTGCAATCAGTTTCCTTTCGTAAAGCTCGACGTACCTCTGCGTGAAATGTATGTTTATAGGTATACTGGAATAAAAACAAAGGTATATTGTAATATCATGGCAGGAGCAGTCGTACGCTAATGTGTCTTAAAACATTTGATACATTTCACATATTTATTTATAAACCTTTCACATTCGAGTATAATATCAGGAAACATCCCTCGTATCATTTGTCCTGAGGATAATAAGAATTCATAGCAGATATCACTTTGTTCGAGACTCTCGTATATGCCTCTTGCGTATCTTAGTCGAAAAGTAATAGATTAAAATTACAATTACTGATGGTTAAACGTTTTCAATGATATTACTTTTCTACTTGAAATGTAATTTTCTATGACAAATAACACTCAATTTTCCGATTACTTCTTGTTTTCAAAACAAACTGTATTCGTGACGTTTTGCCACGGGTCTTTCGTAATGTCCATTATGAAATTCAAATCACCGAATTACTAACTACAAATATTTTCGATCTCCCATTTTTGTAAACCTTTCTCCTCTCGAAGAATAGGTTGTAGGGTTCCTTGGTAGGAAACATTTGAAGCAAAGGACGTGATTAGATTTTGGAGGGAAAAATAGTAACGTTTGCAAGTAATTTTAGTAGTTCCAAAAGCAATTTGATAACTCTTGTCATTACTTTCTAATAAATGCATTGAAATTATATCAAAATTATTCTAACGATTAATCGAATAAAAAGAAATATAATTACTTGTAATAAGTAGAGTGCACATCTGCTATGTTCTCGGTTCAAAAACATTGTTGAATTTTTTTAAAAACCTTTCTTTCTCTAAGGATCCCGCCACTTTGCTTCTGGCAACACAGTGTCACATGACGTCACAGTGCTACGGTTACTTTACTGCCTTAAGTGTTTTCATGCGTCGTAACGTCACGTCACATCATAGCATTCATATTACTCTAGTCGCAAACATCTGCAGACACGCTTTGTGATTATCACCGACTTCATTCCACTGCGGAATAAAGTTCTGCGGACTAGCCCGATGACCTGGTCCACCCAAACCGCCTACTTCCCCCTTGCCTCGCACCTCGCAAAGTCCTCTTTCCTGGTCGGAATTTTAAGCTCTAGGACTTCCTTTTCAAGGCCGGCGCATTCAGCTCAACCCTCGCCTTCTCGTGCGTCATGCCCCTCTCGTGCCATCTCGCGAGGTTGATCACTTTCCTCCTTCTGAATGTTTTTCTCGCACTCGACCTAGTCCTTCAGTTAATCTCCCGCATATTCGGACTCCTTTCACATCGCCAGCAACCTATCAACTTCCATAATTTCGGAACGAGTCATGACCGGACACACTATCTCTTAGACAAACGAGACCAAATCAGTGGGATAGAGATGCCGTCAGGCTCGCCGAATTGCCACGGCCGCCGGGGAGAGAGAGAACAGGACGAAGGACCAGTTTAAAAATAAAAATGAAAATGTATTTACATAAAACAAATGCCAAAAACACTTGTTCAGGAAAACAAAAATAAGTAAAGTCAGAGTAAGAAGCACATAAAGGACAACTCTCAAACTGGCGTTCTCACCTGATAGTCGCTCGTAGTTTTTCCTATGAATTAAAAGAGACATCTCTGGATTTGCGCCTTGGAGCCTCGGAACAATGCCGGGGCGTATCGTGCGTGGCGGCAGGGCTTGTCGGGAGTTAGCCCCTTAGCACCATGACGTTTTCGAGCCAGGTTACAAGCAGAAGCAGTGACCCGAATGCAGTGGCCTAGTTGGTCAGCTCCGAAACTCTCCTCGTTCTCCCGTGTTTGCGTTTCTCGCCAATCTTCCCATTCTTTTTATTTTGCTGGCATGATCATTTTTCATGCGAAAGCCTTACTTGCCCCACCTCATAAACGCTGCGTCGTAGTGCCCGGAAGATGGCCATAGAATTATGTCATCATGCAAGCGCCGCTCAATCTATGCTCATGGACGACGCCGTCCTTGGTGTCGTCTTTGAGATCCTCCTAGAGGTAGTCCTAGACATCTTCCTCTGGGAGTTGTGCTTGAGGTCAATCTAGAGGTCGTCCTAGACGTCGTACTTGATTTCGTTCTTGACATTTTCCTAGAAGTTGTCCTAGAAGTGGTTCTGGTCGTCTTTCCAGAGGTCGTCTTGGACGTCGTCCTTTTGGCGTTGTTCTTGACGTCCTCCTGGTAACTGTCCTTAAGTTCGTCCTAGAGGCCGCCATAGACGTTGTCACTGAGGTCGTCCAAGAGGTCGTCCTTGGCGTCGTCCTAGACTCTGTCTTTTTCGCCGTCCGAGAGGTCGTCCTAGACGCCATATTTTGCGTCGATCTCTAGGACTAAGTCCTTGACGTCTTTCTACACGTTGTCGTAAATTTTAGTACATGTAGATATATTACTCGAAAACATTTCTGCCTAGAGACTATAATGCTTAAAAATTAAAACAGCGCAAGATGACGGACAAGAACAAGAAGGTAGACGAACAAGGGGCTGACTTACAACAAAAGTTTATTCGTTCTAACATCAAGTATATATACTGTAACATCATAACAAACAAACAAAGATAAAATACATGGCATGGACGTCACGTGCTCCTTAACCACCATGATGCTCTGTCACTGTGTGTCTAGAAAGCAACATTCCTTATCGGAAATATAGCGAAGGAGTGCTGACACAGCTTTCCCCCAATTTTCCAATTTCTCGCGCCTCAATACTTGGGGGGACATAAGTATAACGTTGTTAGAGTTGTGTCAGGACACCTTGGCCTGCTTTGCCGTGACTGCTGCTGCACTCCCGTCTTCGACAAGTGTGAAGTGATTAGAAAAAATAAAGACAAACTCACTCGAGAAATCATTGAGGCGCGGAAAATTAGAAAATTGGGGTAAAACTGTGTCAGCACTCCTTCACTATCATTATCGGATAAGGGATGTTGCTTTATTAGACATACAGTGACCGCGTATAACGGCGGCTAAGGAGCACGTGGGGCCATGACGTGTATTTTATATTTGTTTTTTGTGACATTCCAGTGTTTATACTTGATGTTAGCACGAATAAACTTTAGTTGTACGCCAGCTCCTTGTTCGTCTACCTTCTTGTTCTTGTCCGGGTCCTTGCGCTGTTTTAATTTTTAATCATGAAATACCAACTAGCCCAAACTTCTACGTTAGTGAACTAAAATGGTTTTGTCTTCCTAACCGTAAGCCCTCTTAAATGTACACCTGTAATTTTATCAAAGTATGGCAAACGCCTTGCTTTTGCTCTCATTACCGCTTTGACGTAGTTTGCATTATGAGCATTTAAAAAGGTTAGAAAAATATCGTTTTAGTCCTTTTGCGTACCCCGCAGGGGCACCTGTGAAAGCAGGTGTTTGGTGAGTGGCGTCACCACGGACCCCGAGCCATGCGGGTTCGCCCGCCCACGTATGGCTGTGCGTGGCTTTCCCGTGTCTGGGGAAAAGGGCATCCTGGTGGTTGAGCCGAGCCCGGGGTAGGTTTGGACCCTTCGGGGCCCCCCGGGTGAGGCAATACACCACTTCGGCCCCCGCTTCTCATAGACGGGAGTCCTGGTAAGGCCCGGCCAGGATGATTCAGTCTAGTCGCCACTCCTTCTACTATCCCCTCCCTTCTTTCACCTTTGTCTTCTCCTTCTTTTCACTCTTCTTATTTCTCTTCTTTCCTTTTTCAACTCCTTTGGCGGCAAGGGCTAACCTTGGGTGGTGACAGATACTCTCGTCCAGATCCACACTTGGTTATAGTTTCTGGGTAGCGCTAATAGAGTAATGCTTCCAGCAAAGCCATATTTGTTATGGGGTGTTACCTATTCCCTCGTTGGGCTCCGTGGTGGGCGGCGTGCCACAGATTCCGAACATCCTTTGCCTTTTTATGGCGTCCCTCTCTTCTAAACCCCGAGCAGAGCGACCCCCCAAAAGGGTTCGCCCTGCTCCCCCTACTTTCGAAAAAGCTGATGAACCAGAAAAATATCCTAGATTTCTTGTAGTTCACTCTACAAGTGACACTGTGCATTTGTCTAAAGTTTCTCCCTTGGTTATTGCAAAGCATTTAGAACAAGTGATTGGAAAATGTTATAAAGCAAAGAAGCTTGCTGGAGACCTTCTTGTTGAAGTGGAAAATAAGCCGCAGAGCACAGCACTCTTAAAAATGACAAGCGTGGGAGATTACCCAGTTACTGTCACCCCCCACCGTACCCTGAACACTGTTCGCGGTGTCATCTCAGAAGATGACCTTCTTGAATGCAGTGAAGACGAGATCCTCTAAGGTCTGCGCAAAAATGCTGTTTTTGCTGTACGACGAATCACCTTAAAACGTGACGGACAAGAAAAACCAACCCGCCATCTGATACTCACTTTTGAACTTCATGCTCTTCCATCCACCGTGAAGGCAGGTTACTTGAACTGTAGAGTCCGCCCTTTCATCCCGAATCCTCAGTGGTGTTTCCGCTGCCAGCGTTTCGGGCATGGTTCCCGAAACTGCCGCGGCCGAGAAACGTGTGGAAAGTGCGGTGGTACTGACCATGTAGCAGACATCTGTGAAAATGAAGTCAAATGTGTGAACTGTAGCGGAGCTCACCCCGCCTTTTCTCGCTCCTGCCCAAAATGGAAAGAGGAAAAGGAAGTCTTGACTTTTAAAGTAAAGCATAACCTTAGCTACCAAGCTGCCAAAGAACAGTTTGCCTTTCAGGCAAGAGGTTCTTATGCCCAGGCAGTGTTGAGGGGACCCCCACTGTCTACGGCATCTGTGGAGACACAGACTTCCCCGGAAGACCTGTCCTCTCCTCAGGGGTCCCCTTCCGAACCTCTGAAGGTGACGCACACTCAGTCACCTTTATTTTCTAAGGGTGCTGTACCCTCCAGGGAGGGTACCACTCCCTCCAAGGTACAAGAGGTGCCATCAGTGGCCCTAGCTGGCCCTTCTGGCAGGAGTCGAGGGCCCCCTCCTCGTGCTTCCTGCAGCCACCAGAAGCCCAGGCGGACAGAACAACCTCCTCCGCCCAAGGGCTCAACGCTCTCGCCGGCCGAAAAAATGGACGAGAGCCTACCGCTCTCTGAAGACGACCAGTCTCTTCCTGAAGGAGAGTCTCTTCCTCTGGTCTCCTCTGAGGTTGTAGGACGACCAAAGGACACTGCTAAGAGAAAAACAATCCCACGTGTTGAGGCACCAAAAGCCCCGTAAATATATGTTTTAGCTATCTCTGGTATATATATATATATCTCGTTCTGACTTCCTTTTAGAATACCAATGTCTCTTTTTCTTCAATGGAACTGTAGAGGCCTCCTTTCTAACTATGACGATGTGAGCCAGCTACTAGATGATCACGGCCCCATTGCATTTTGCTTGCAGGAAACACATCTAAACGCGAGCCACACTAATATATTAAAGTACTTCCAGGTGTTTCGCAAGGACCGGATACAAGCAGTTCATTCATCTGGAGGCGTTGCAGTTGTAGTGCAACGCTCCACCCCATGTAGCGAGGTGACTCTGCAGACTTCGCTGGAGGCTGTGGCAGCCCGCATTTTGTTAGATCGTATAATTACAGTTTGTTCTTTATATATACCCCCCAGTTATCAGCTAAAGATTGAAGAGCTTGAAGACCTTGTTAGTCAGCTTCCACCACCTTTTTTACTTTTGGGAGATTTTAATGCACACAATCCTTTGTGGGGCAGTGGCAGACGAGATCCCAGAGGGGCTCTCATTGAGCGCTTTCTTCTTTCCTCGGGATTGTGCCTACTTAACTCAAATGAAGCTACATATTTTAGTTCTACCACTCATACTTTTACTTGTATAGACTTATCCATTTGTCACCCTTTAATATTACCATTGCTTTCATGGAAGGTCATCCCAAACCCATTTGGAAGTGACCACTTTCCACTAATTTTAGAGTTGAATCATTCTCACGTCACTCTTTCATCGCGTTCACCTCGGTGGAAGTTCGAAAAAGCTGACTGGGCACGTTTTAAGCAATCATCTCTTTTAGCTGTTTCATCTCTACATCAACTCTCTATTAACGAAGCAACAAATCATCTTACAAAGCACATCCTGGAAGCTGCAATGATTGCCATACCGATGACATCCACCCATCTTCCTAAAAGGCCAAAGCCGTGGTGGAATGAAGACTGCCGAGAGGCTAAAAAGAAACAAAACAAAGCATGGGGAATTGTTAGGCGGTATCCTACACCGAGCAACCTTATTAATTTCAAAAGAATGAGGGCACAGGCAAGGTACATCCGAAGGCACGCTAAGCGGCAAAGCTTTAGAGGATATGCTTCCTCTATTAATAGCAGTGCATCCCTGAAAGAAATTTGGGACCGAGTGCATAAAATCGATGGTTCTTACCGGGCATTTTCTGTCACACTTTTAAGTCGAAATGGAATATGCCCTGAGAGTCTGAAAGAGCAGGCAGACATCCTAGGGGAACACTTCGAATTTGTATCGAGTTCCGAGCATTATACTCAAAATTTCCAGCGATACAAATTGCAGGCTGACAAAAAGACTGTGACCACATTCGGGGCTACGAGAGAACCATATAATGCTCCATTCACACTACATGAACTTCAGTCGGCTCTTCCATCCAAGCAGTCTGCACCTGGACCAGATGGGATTCATTATAAAATGCTTGAGCATCTTCATCCGTCCACCCTAGAACTTATTCTGTACCTTTTTAATAGAGTTTGGCTCGAGGGTCACTTTCCATCCTCTTGGAAGGTTGCTATCATTGTACCAGTGCTAAAGCCAGGCAAGGATCCCTCATGTTCATCTAGCTTTAGACCCATAGCTTTAACTAGCTGTATTTCAAAGACTATGGAGCGAATGATTAATAAGAGACTTATGTTTTACTTGGAGAGAAACAACCTACTTGATAAGTACCTGTGTGGTTTCTGTTCAGCTCGGTCCACAGTTGATCATCTAGTTCGTTTTGAGACTGCTGTGCGGGAGGCATTTGTGAACAGGCAACAATGCCTTTCTGTTTTCTTTGATTTAGAGAAGGCTTATGACACGGTTTGGCGGTTTGGCATACTGCAAGACTTGTTCAGTTTCGGTGTTCGAGGTCGTATGTTAGCCGCCATTCAAAGTTACTTGGAGCACCGTACCTTTCTTGTGAAGCTGGGGACAACACTTTCAAGAGAGTTCATACAGGACAATGGAGTCCCCCAGGGAGGCGTGCTCAGTGTCACTCTTTTCATCATTAAGTTAAATTCAATTACTCGTGTAATACCACCTTCAGTACAATATTCTATATATGTTGACGACTTGCAGATCTCCGTCTCGTCCTGTAACTTGTCGATTTGTGAACGTCGAGTTCAACTTACGGTCAATAACTTGATCAAATGGGCTGATACAAATGGTTTTAGATTTTCGCCTGAAAAAACGGCTTGTGTTCGCTTTTCTCGTCGGCGTGGAATTTGCCATGATCCAGTTTTGAGTATGTATGGTACTCCAATTTCCATAAAAAGTGAACACAAGTTTCTGGGTCTCATATTTGCTTCAAAACTCACTTTCATTCCACATATTAAGAGTCTTAAACTGAAATGTCTGAAATCTCTCAACATTCTTAAGGTTTTATCTCATGTGGCATGGGGCTCGGACCGACTGTGTTTATTACGCATATATCGCTATGTCGTCCGTTCCCGGCTTGACTATGGTTGCATAGTGTATGGTTCAGCCCGGGCATCGGCTTTGAAGATGTTGGACCCCATTCACCATCAGGGGTTGCGTTTAGCTACTGGTGCGTTCCGCACCTCCCCAGTACCTAGTCTGTACGTAGAAGCTAATGAACCATCCTTGGAGTATAGAAGGTTCACACTGGGTTACATGTATTCCATTAGGGTCCGCTCGGTTCCCGAGCATCTTGCTCGAGATAACATAGAAAACATTCGGTTCCAGAGAACATTTTAAAAACAAACCCTCCATAGTTCCTCCTTTTTCAATTAGGAATCGCAGTGCAGCAGAGGTTGTTGGGATGAATGCAAAGGCCCCAGTAGTCCAGTACCCTCCACATATTGCCCCATGGGACTACAACAACATTCACTGAGACTTCACACTTACGAAACATACTAAAAAAGATGTTCCAAAGGAAGTCATGAAGCAGGAATTTTTAGAACTTCAATGTAAATATCAAGAGTATACAAGTTTCTATACGGACGGGACAAAAGACGACTCCACTGTGGGATGCGCTATGATCAGACCATCCGTTAAGCGAGTTAGGAGAATAAACTCAAATGCCACCATACTCACGGCAGAGCTCTATGGTCTGCTATTGGCGGTCGATTACATAACCAAGAAAAGGTTTCCTCGCTCCGTAGTATTCACTGACTCTTTGAGTTCTTTAAAAGCAGTCCTATCGCTGGAACGGGTGAGAAACCCGCTTGTTTCTGAATTGCAAAGTAAGATTATTTTAGCTGCAAACAGCAACATTCGCATAACTTTATGCTGGGTGCCTAGCCATGTAGGCATCCCGGGAAATGAAGCGGCTGATTCTGCAGCAAGGTCTGCTAACGAGAAACAAGTAGACCTGCGTAAAATACCTTATAAAGACTATCACTCGTCTTTAAAACGGTGCATTCGATTAAAGTGGCAAC
>JABSTQ010003659.1:0-21918 GCA_013358835.2 Ixodes persulcatus
TAGATTTAGCGGGAAAATGTTCCGCTAGATTTAGCGGGGAAAATTTTTCCGCTAAATAGGGGCGAGCAGGAGAGGAGGAGGGGCATAGCCCCCTCTCCGTACCTTCCCCTCCTCCTCCTCAAGAGCTGCGCTCCAATGCGGCTTACAGGGTTGTAACGGCTTTCATTTTTTTTTTATGTTAGGTTGAGACTATTTGCAGCTCATCATTTGCCAAGATCACTCCGTAGTTTGCAGCAATCTTTTTTCTGTCGCAAATACCTTTGCGGGAAGTGACTGCATCAAATTTTCCGAAAGTGTGGACTAAAACATTTGACGTACACTGACCTATGATGAAGCTAGCTATACTATAGCACATGTTTTTTTTTTTTTTTTTTTTTCTTCGGGGTTGTGCAGGAGGCTTCGGTGTCGTGTTCGAGAAGCGGGTGCAGACAATTTGCACAAGCCGAAGCGGAAGGAGACCATCACGGAGATCCTCAGGTTCAGTGTGAGGCAGCTGGACCGTCAAGATCCAAATGCTCACCCTCTACCACCCCATCGAGGAGGCCAAGTGAGCACAGTGATCACCAGCGCACACCTCCTAGAATACAATGCCCGTAGTGCTTCATTTCTGTTGTCACTTAACGAAGACCAACCTGTTGCACAGATTAGGCCGCGTCATCGTTCGACTCTGACTGGTGTTGAATCACTAAGAACTTGAGTCATAGCCGAACGCTGACGCTGCACTCGCGTCCAATGCGTGCTCGCGCGTTGGTCTTCGGGTGGCGTCACAAGTTCGGCACTACGGATTTTCTGTCCGCAGTCACTGACAAGATAAGGACGGTGGGGCGTCCCTTTCGAACGCTTGGCCTTCCAATACGCGCTCGTTTGCTTTCGCCGTGCTTTGGCCGCTCGTGCACGCACGATGCTCTCGACCATAGCCTCATCTATACACACAAAGCCTAGCAGTTTAACGACGGAGCCATAGAGTGCCCGGTCGCAGATTTGGAGCGCGAGGATATCTGGCAGCACAGAGCATCAAAAATTCATTTCTCGGGAACTTGGATGTCAGCGTACAGCTTTTGCAGCGGCGAGGACCGAAACACACATGTTCGCTCGGGAAAAGTTTAATTTCGGCGTCTTGTCGCAGCGGGGCGCCAGTCACGTGGACTCCTCTCATCTGTTGTCTGCAGGTCACCCTTTTTCATTTCGGCGGCCGCTTCTCGTGGCGATCTTCCAGGCTTTGTCACTATATAGGGCTATGTCACGAGAGCCCGGAGGGTTACCGATGGGTAGAAGCTCTTGCTGGAGGCCGGACAACTGGAACTCCTTCCTGCCGTTCGCACCCTGTCCGTGAGTGTAGTAGGCGCTGTCACCATCTAGCCAATGTGTCGCCTCATCCTCGATAACCGCTCTATTTCAACCCGGAACAAGCGCGAACGCGGTGTTTAAAAAGTGTACGGCAAATTGCCAGGTAATTGGGTTGCACACGTGAAACGTTCTAGCATGACGTGACATCATGTCACGTGACGCCAATTTCCACGCTAAATTTAGCGGGAAAATTGATTTTGTGCATAGATCACGTGACACGAAGTCATGCGGCGTCATTTTCCCCTCAAATTTAGCCTCTAAATTTAGCGGGCAAACTGAATTGGCGTTGAAGCCACGTGACGTAAATTTTCCCGCTAAATCTAGCGGCGAAACTGAACGTCACGTGACGTCACAGGCCGCGGCTTCACGAAATCCGGCTTTGCCATGTTAAAAGGTGTGCGGCAGCACCAGTGCCACTCGATACTCTCTTGAGTATGCCGGAACTCTCTCAAGCTTTGTTTCCAAAACACGCCGTGGCGCTTCAATTGATGACTGCAAAATTAAGCCCGTGCCCAATGGAATGGGACTCAATGGAGACTGGCAGAGTTATCGCAGGTTGCCTACCGCAAGCGGGCCGACGTTCTCCTTAAGCGCGCCAGATTATGGGCTAGCTAAAAACGGAAACCCTGTGCGGAGCTCAAGTTCGTCTGCTTCTTGTACAGGGTTTGCTATGATATCAGAACGCCGAGCTCTTATTGGCTGATTGAAATAAAAATAGTGGGTAGACCTCAAGGCATCTAGGATTGAGGTCTACCCATTATCCTTTCAATCAAATCCAATCAGAGCTCGGAGTCGTCCTGACGTCACCGCAACTCCTGCCCAAGAAGCAGACGACTTGCTCTCCGTATAGTCACGGACAATGCAAGCAATGAAAGGAGTGGCGTGTCCGTACTATTTTATTATCGCTTAACATCCAGCCGGTACGACTTGAGAAAAGGTGATGTTTCTTTGATTTTGACGATAAAATGTACGCCGTAGGAAATTTTCTACATAGAAAAAAAGGTAACAACCGCGGGTTTGGATGATTTTTGTGTTCTCGCGTTATGGAGCGCTGAAGCGACCGCGGTGGAAATGGACGTTTTTTTCCCACGGTCCAATGAGGCATACTTGACTCACTCTCCTCCCTTGATGTTTGCATGTACGTTATTTTAATTTGTGTGAATAAATTGGCGGATATTAGGAAGAGGTCTTAATTTAATAAATATTTTTAGCCGCTTTACATTTTTTTGAAAAAATCGCCAAACTCACCTTTCAGTTCGATTTCCTATAAATGTTGACGGACTGCTGTCTGCGACCAGCTTGAGTTACATTTACAATTTTTATGTTCTTGGAGAGCCCAAAGAAGCTCCTTAGGAATATATGGGAATTATTTAGTTTTGCGCATTATCTCGGGCAACAGTAACACTAAAAGTCGTAAAAATGAAAAAAATTGCAAATTTGATAAATAGGAAAATATATATTATTTGAAAAACCTTTTTGCGTCATCGTAAAAAGGATTATTTTTCGTCCACGAATCACTGTTTATAAATGTAATATATATTTTTGTGGCCTTTATTTAAGCCCCAATCTTGTCAAATGCGTGTTCGTATTTAGTTAGAAAAACTGGCAACCTTTGCCACTTTGGGAATCTTTGGAATTTTTGAAATTTAGTAGTATATATCTCGGGCGATAAATCCCCGCCCTCGTGGTGGGCTCAATGTGAGGCGACAAAAAACAGACCAAGACATGAAGAAAAAAAATGTTTTACGTATTAAAAACCTCTCGATATATGAGATGTCATTCAATTAAAATAACATATTGCACCCAACGTTCCTCTACCATGCAGGCAACTTTATAAAGTTCACAGTGCCTGCATCTAGGTAGAAAATTCCCTGCCCCATACTTTTTTCGTCGAAAATTAAACTTCGATTTCCTTTTGCCTGGATGATTTAAGATGAAATCAGCCAGTGAGATTGTTGCACATACCGATTAAAACGGCGAATATAAAATCACGAAACAAGAATCGCCAACATAATCAGCCATGCTTTCCCCTCCTCAACTCGCAATTAGAAGTTAGGACAAGAGGCCACGTGATGTGACGTGAATTATATACCGTCTGTGTTCAGCATAGGCGTGCGCTGGGGATGGCAAAGCATAGAGCTTGGCCCCACGACGTCGTGATGTCTTATGACATCACGGTGTCAACAACACCAATGAATCTAGTGACGTTCTCCATTCGAATCGACTTGACACAGTGATTCACGTGACCGCGTCACGTTATGTCACGGGGCCACGTGACGTGACATTACCTTACAGCATACCTTGACGCTGTGAAGTCACGTTCCCACGTGACACGTGACAACAAATTATTAATCATAGTTCCAATACAGAAACGCCACGGAATCCCACCCTTCTTCATGCATTGCAATTCTGTATGTGACAATTTGATCGATACACAAACATACTGCTGCCAAATTTTGCTTCCTAAATATTCATATTGTCATGTTCACAAAGAATAAAAAGATGTAAAGTGAACAGTTTTGAGCCAGTTGCCGTTATATATATATATATATATATATATATTTTTTTTTTTACGGTTGAGTTCCGGTTGAGTTCCAAGATGGCGACGAAGAGTTCGGTTCGGTTCAGTTCCGGTGCGCCTAAAAATACCGACTCGGTTCCAGTTTTCGGTTCAGTTCGGCTCCGATTGGACATTTTGTTTTTCGCGAGAATTGAAGGTCCACCGGCGGATTATGTGTTTGCAAGGAACATTGTTTAAGTTACTTTGAGCGCAAAACGTAAACTACAGTCCAAATTGGGGAGATGTCAGTGACGTAACCATACTCATTGACAAACTTAAAAACCCAGGGCGTGACTTATTGTCTTCCCTCTTCTCGCTTCGTCACTTGTTCTTGGGCGTTCTCGTTGGCTAAGGGCCGATAATAATGCGCGAGACTTGACACGCCCTGAGCTTTCTAAGTTGTCAATGACGATAAACGACAGGTTATGTCCAGCTGGAAGCTTGCCAAATTTCAGATAAAACTTGAGGGTGTACGCAAAAATAATTAACTACGTTTTCTTTTTTTTGGTTGCCACAAATTTCAACTACGCATTACAGAACCCATAGTATCCCCCCAAATTAGGTCTTAAATTGTTCACGTTTATGATTATTTTATGAGCTTTCTTTTCCTACTCCTATCTTACGCGATCAAATGAAAACTCTCGCCTTTTTACATCTCCACTCCCGTCGATCATCAAGCATAAATCTGAGGTCCTAATAGGTTCCTTAACAACGGCATTTCACTCATAGTTCCTTCCTCGCACAGCCCAAGAATTGAACCACATCCCCTGTTTTGTTGCTACTACCGCTGACCCTAATATGTATCAAAATGCTATCACAACCACTTGGGAATGATTTATGACCCGTTTGACTGTTGTTCTTTCGACATACAAATACTATTTTCTCTTAATTTGTTTCAGTATTACTGCCCGTTTTTGTATCTGCTCTCCCCCTCTGTAATTCCCTCGGGCCTTGGCGATATAATAAATAAATAAGTAAATGCATAGCGTATGGCCCAGACCAGATTCCTAAGTTTCAGAGCTAGTTAACTCGTTCAAATGTTATGAGACTTTGGGAACTTCTCAACGCAAAACATGACGGCCGATAAAACGTACGAACACACGGAGTTTACGAGCGTCCGATGCTGAAAACAGGCCCCATTTTCACTATGAAACATTCCCAAAATCGCTTATAACTTTTTGAACCAGAGAACGGCAAGCTTTGAAACTTTGGTATCTGGTCTTGACTTCTAGCAACACATTTGGGCAGAAACTGAGCGTTATACGATGTGTAGTTTTTTTCAGCGGTTAAGAACATTGAACAGAAAGCTTCTCGACCCTCTCCACATTTAAAAAAAACAGCATTCCTAGAACTAGATTGTGGTAAAAGGTATTATCAAAAAAACACGTCTCTTTATCCAAGAATCGAAACACGGATCCGCTTTTCTTTAGTCTGGAATGCAAAGGGGATTACATTTTTTTTACGTTAACGCCAAAGAGAAATAAACGCGTCTCCTGAGTGCGCCCTTTAAGAAAAATAAAAAAACAAAAAAAAACACGATGGACCGTTAACGTTATCTTTTCTGTTAGTGGAAGTAGAAACTACTTATTTAGGCTGACGAATAAGCTCTGTTAGGTTGTGGAGAATGGTACGTTCTACTTAATTTTATATATTGTCTGGATAATATTATTACATGACTTTGCTCCCATTCGATCGAGGCGTAAGTGATATGTTATTTTTAATGTAACCACACCACTCAGTGTTTCGCCTTTTTGGGCGACGAGTTCTTCTGAAGGTTTTAGGCTCTCAAGAATAAAGAGTGTATGTTGTTTTTGTTGTTTTTAAATACTGTCGGCTCTTTTTAGTGTCAATACAGGAAGGGTGTAAGTTATAAATATACACTCGACAATCCAGGTACAGTTGAAAATGAACACACATTAACGCGCAGTAGAAGGTTGTAACTCAATTTAGTTAACAGCTGAGTGATGGAAGGTTCAAGGGATGATACAGTTTTTTTTTTATTCACAATTTTGTTTAGCAGTAAGTTCCAGACTTTCTATCTTTCTTAAGAGAAATCATTGCCATAAGGTATCCATTCGACTATTGAATGTTTGAAATATTTTTGGAGCTGTTTAATCTGCCTGACCTTTTGGCACTAGCCGGGCGAATATATGTATTTGGACGAAAATTAATGCCCGTTCTTACGCTTTCGTTTGACAACGACCGACTGAGACAAGAGCGGTATTCAAGACTCTTGTTTGACGGCTTACGACTCGGCAGCGCAGTAATGCAACCGGTTCTAAGCAGTCACAAGTGGACTGGTGTTGTCTCCGTCGGTCGTAGCCAAACGCAATCGGTGAACGGACCTTTGAGGTTGCCGTTAATAATTAAAGAAGTAATTTTAAGCGTTCGTTTTTTCGCCTTGTCTGCTCTGGCGTTAGATTCCTCGAGCGAAGAATTTTTGTTCGAGATGCCATCCTCCTGTAGTTGGTATGAAGAAAGCGAATCATATGTTGTTGTTTTAGATGCGGAGCATCTCTTGCTCGGGTCTATGTCCCGCGGCGTCGGCGTTGTAGACGGCACTCGAACTACGCACGCTCAACTCTCCTCCTTCCCTCTCTCCAACAGCTGCGCGTTACTCTCTCCGCTCTCTCTCTCTACCAGCTGCGTGCACTGCGCGTGCGTTCGGTTCTCCTCACACCGCGCGCGCACGCGCAACTCTCCTCCTCTAGTCTCCTCTCCTTCAAGTGTGAAAAAAAATAAACGGCGAGCGGCGAGCGTTCCAAGTTTCTCTGCCGCGAGCCGCGACGAAGGCTTGCGTAGGGGGTAACGCTAGGGCAGACGGTGGCGCCATCTCTCGACGTCAGCACGCAACTGACTCTTTCCTCGGAACCAACACGATGCTCCGCATCACCCCATGGTTCCCCTCGGGAAGATGGTGTTGTTTTCTTTCTGATAATCTTTGGTTCATTTAGAAATATTTCAATAAAGCCTTAGTTTAGAATGAACAAATTTAGGGTGATTGGAGCGATGCGATACATTCATGAATCAATAAAGGTGACTTCTTTTTTTTAACGAATTAAGTTTGTTTGTCTAACTTGTTCTAAAAATTAAAAAAAGAAAAAAAGGGCAAGTGTTTTGAGGTTGGTTCACACACGCGCGTCGAGTGCGACTGCAGCGGCTTGCGACGTTAATCATGTTGCGGATTGCTATGGTAGCGGGGTTTTAAGCCGCTTACAACCACCATTGCTGCTGCGTGGCGCGGTTGTGAGAGGCTTAAAAACTGGTTGCCGTCGCACTCTGGCGAACTAAACGCAAGTGCGTGAGTCAACCTTTCGTGTCTGACGCCGTGGAATGAGTACGAGAGCATTCGGAATGACAGTATTCTGGCAGGGCTACACCAGGGACGGATTTATGGGTCAGGCTGGGGGGGGGGGGGGAGATAGGGGGGGGCGCTAGGCGTTCGGCTGGCCGGGGGGGGGGGGGGGGCGGAAGAGTTAAATGGGCCTGACTCTCGCGCGTTCTTAGACGCCATGTGGAGGCACTGACACCGGCGGGGTGAGATTTCTAACGGACCGTCTCACGACGCTGCCGTAAGGTGGGGGAGGTGATAATTCTCCCAACGTTGGTGTACCCCAGAACACCGGCGGAGAGGGATTTGTGGCTGGTTCAAGTGCTCCGCCCGCCATCGGCAACGGTAACACACGCGGCCGACGTGCTCTGCTAACGACTTCGCAGCGGTCATCCTGAAGCGGCGGTGAGGCAGAAGCGACGGCTCTTCTTCAGTGAGGACACCCGAGACCAAAAGCAATTGACGACTACGCCGAAGCTCAAACCTGCCTTTTGCCGAGGCATGTTTGTGTTTTGTGTGTGTTTGACTCCGGCTCGTCGAGCGTCCTTGTACGAGGAAGGTGACCTCTACGGCATCTGGACGCCTGGGGATGCTGTGGCACCTCGGGCTGCGTGCTAGGGCCCTCTGTGACATGTGCTACGTGCAACTGCGAGCTTTACGACCAGGAGAGAGTGTGGTGGGACGGACCGCAGCGTGATGGACGAAAGAGAGAACAGCACCGGGGAAAAAGAGGGTCAGCGAGAATTCCCGAGTGTCGTTTTTAACCGCCGTGAAAAGGGCAAGATGGAGATATGGAGATATCTGACTCGGGAGCCGGGCTCCTCTTCAGTTGCACTTGGTATACCTTAGACCTCTTTATTAGACTAACGTATTAACCAACACGTCGTCATATCGCTGAAGGAGATCAGAGTCGGGAGCTACCATCAGGACATCTGTGATCGGATCACCTGGCGTTAGGAACCCATCTTGACGATACGCGACGACAAATTATATATATAAAAAAAACTATAGCTAGAGTAATCGACAACTAATAAAACGGAAAGCAAGCCCTACCGAAAAACCCAGCATAACGTTTCGCTATCTGGATCATCGAACTGGAATCTATCTGGATTGTATCTGGATTTTAGGTTTTCTGAGATTATTCTCTAGTCTGCATTCTGGATTTCAGGTCTACAAAAAAACAATTCCAGTTAGATTTTCAATTTCATAAACCAGATAGTATACTGGGTTTTTCGGTAGGGAGGTTTATTACAATCACGATTCTGGCATGGTGATTCGTTCTTAGGTGTCCTTATTGGCAGATTCCGCTACCCTATGCGGAGCGCCAAGTCTTTCTCTTCTCGCGCAGAAGTTGCAGTGACGTCAGAACGCCGAGCTGCGATTGGCTCTGATAAGAGCGATAGTGGGTAGACGTCGATGCTAACTGCATTGAGGTCTACCCACTATCCTTCCAATCAGAGCCAATCAGAGCTCGGCGTTCTGACGTCACCTCAATCTCTGCGAAAGAAGCAGACGAATTTGCGCTCCAGATTGTCTACGGAGCCAAGTTATAATTCTCGGTACTCAATGCACCTTGCGCCTCCTTAACTTCAAGTCGCAATAGAAAGACTCAGAGACGTTCTAGATATTAGGACAAACCTGACAAACAAAATATACCGCATAAAATAAAAATATTAAGGAGGAAGTCATACAACTAAACGACTTTTTTTTTCAAATGGAATTCAAATGACGATGCTGGAAACAGAACACCATACCACCGGATGCCGTCCGTGCTTCCGCATGCGATCGTTTTCCGCATCGACAACGAAAAGACAGCATGCTCACACACACGTACAAACACACTCCTTCATTACTTTAAGATTCCCGGACTCGTCTTCCTGACGAGTTAGTAAGAGCACACGGCGGCATATTGGAGAATAAATCAATACGGCCAAGTACCGAGTAAGCAAAAACGGCCGCGGCAGCAACAGTCGAACAAGCAGAATCCGACTCCACGGGGTGAAGCAGCAGCGTACGTCCATTTGCTCCAGTGTGTATATATGGGCAAGGGACATCCTAGAAGGCCTCGCGTATACGCGGCCCTATAATAATTGCTAGAGGGAGGACGATGGGCAAAGCAAGACGGAGGGAGGGAGGGAGGTGCTTTCGTTGCGGAGCGCTTGGCTGCTCGGATTCCGCGATATTGCCGTTTGAAGAACCGGAAGAAGCACCGCTAGAAATAAATCGACAGACAAGATTGAAGGGAAGGGAAGGAAAAAAGAAAGATAACATATACGCCTTCAAAGAACGTTACGTACGTAGCCTTTTTTCCCCTTTTTTTCTGCCTCATATATCCTCATCATTCCCATTTCCCACTCTTTTCCCGTTTCCCGAAGCGTCTTGGGGAGACATTGCGAGATTTCCGAGCGTAGGGACAGATGTGGGTTCTGCGTTGTGCGTAATGTATTCTCGAAAACACAAATCATTCAGACCGCGAAAAAAATAAAATTGCGACATTTAGGATAAGAAAGCACAAGTAAGAAAAGAAAATTCTGCGGCTGTTCAGTTATTGCTTCAGTTCACGATAAGCATAACAATACCTGCAGTAGTGAAATCGCAGTCAAATACTTAACTCGGATATAGGACGCAAAGGTACCAAGTAGTTCTCTCTCTCTCTCTGCCTCTATCTATCCATCTATTTTCTTTTTTATCTTTTTGCGCTTGTGTCGCCTCTATACCGAAGGGAAGTTTCTGGGTTATTGCTTTGGGGAGGCAAGGGAAGGAAAATGGTTTGTAGCATGTAAGAAGGAAAGGATACCTTGGGAAAGAGAATTGAGAAAAAAAAGATAGAACTATCGTGAAAGGCAGAATGAATGAGAGCACGGAGTCGGAAAAAATTGAGGGAGTTGGATAATATCAAGAAAAAAGAAATAGAAGGGATAGCGGAATATATCAACGTCGCGTTTCAGGTACGATGCTCGCTTGGCAGGATCGGTTGTCAAGATGGATTTCTGGAATGCCAGGTCGCAAACACGCGCGCTCGCGCGCTTCTTTTTATTGTGTTATTGTTTTATAGTAGATGTAATTTTGTGTGCGGTTGGCTTATGGGGACTTCTATAATTAGAATAGATGCAAACAAAATGAGCATATAGTTGCCCCGTAATAAAAATTTAAAATACTGGGTGATTCAATGAGAGGCCAGGCTCTTTAAATCGACCGCGAAATTCGGTTTCTCAACCTATCGCGCTACGACTTCGTGCAGCGTTGCCCACAGATGGTGCATTTTTTGTAAGATTTGCAACGAGCGAACTTACTTGAGGAAAAAGTAAAGAAAGAAAAAGGCTTAGCTCCTATGGAAACGCAGCGACGCCACCGGTCTTCAAACAGCACGGCACCGTTTCGCACGGGCGGCAAGAGATGGCGGAACGAACGCCGCCAACGAACGAGCATACGGCGCCGAGAGCCGGCGTCTTTAGCAGACGGTCTTTTCAAATCAAAAGCGGCGCGAGCTTTTTTTATATCAGTTGTTGTTTTTGTTTCTGCGACTGTCGCCGCCTGCGGAACGCGCGCCGTTTTTGAGTCGAAACGATCGTCTGCTAAAGACGCCGGCTTTCGGCGCCGTATGCTTGTTCGTGGGCGGTTATTGGCGTCGCGACCGCTTGCGCCATCTCTTGTCTCCCGTGCAAAACGGCGCCGTATTGTTTGAAGACCGGTGGCTTCGCTGCGTTCCCATAGGAGCTAAGCCTTTTTCTTTCTTTACTTTTTCCGAAGGCATGTTCGTTCTTTGCAAATTTTACAAAAAAGAAATGCACCATCTATGGGCAACGCTTCACAAAATTGTAGCGCGATAGGTGAAGAAACCGAATTTTGCGGTCGATTTAAAGAGCCTGGCCTCTCCTTGAATCACCCTGTATATCAGTTAACAGGAAATGAATGCGGCTCTTACTTTGAGTAACTCTCGTAAACTAAAGATGGGGCTAGGTAACACATGTACCATAATGACTTTTTTGCTATTTTCTAAACATTAAAACACGAAAGACGCGACCGTGTTGCTTCTATGATATATATTTGCGTTCTGTTAAATGTATACGGAAGCGAAGCCTTCGCCCTGCAGTAATGATGGTAGGATGTTTATTTAGTGCCGATGACGTTTATCTAGTGCCGATGGATTAGACCTTGTCACAACCGGTGTACATGCATCGTCTGTTTTCTTAGAGCAACCGTTAGTAGGAATATGCTTAAAGGTCCGCATATATTCTCCAGGCTATTCCTTTTTTTTGGCATTTTAAATATGCTCAGGAGATACACGATTTAATAAACAAGTTGCTAAATAATTAAATTTATTGACAACGTTCGAAAGAAATTCGGGTGAGCACTTCGGGAGTTATGCAACTTAAAGTCAGAGAGCATGAACACTACTATTGAATCATAACGTAACGCTGACTGGCTAGCAGTCATTTCAATATTTTTGCCCCAAATGCGATGGTAAAACAGTGTGAGTGTCCGCCATGTTTTTTTCTTTTTTTTCCACTGAAGTCATTTATGTGGTGTACTTACAGTCCTCCTTCAAACCAAATCTTCGGATGGCGCGAACTATGCCTAATTAAAAGTTACAAATATTTGCTGTAGTTTTAGTTGGCTAACGCTGAAGTACGATACACTCTGACAAAAACAAAATGTCATTGAATTTCTTTTCTATCAACTTATTAAATAAACAGCCAATAACGGTGAACAATAAAGGATTCCCAATAAAAAAAAGGTACAAAATACGAAAACACAAAAAGACGCTCACCATGACGTTTCATTTGCTCATTATTCCTGTGCATATCGCATTTTTTTTTCAAGGCTAATCGTAATATGTGCTTTGTCACTCGCTGCGGTTCTTCTGTTGTTCACCGCAATTGGCTGTCTCCGTTTCCTATAAAAAAGTGAGCTCTGATACTTTTTTTAAGAGGCTAGGTACGTATTTCACGGTAACCACACCACGGGTGTAGCACCCGCGAGTTTTTAACCAATACAACTCGACATCACAAAAGAGCTGAAATTCGCGACATTGAGTCAACCATAAGAACATCCAACGACTCCTCCCTATATAATTATAAAATAAAAATTGCGCCGCCCTAGATTCATGAAACGGCTAGTGCACGATGCACGCTTAATGGACCGAGGTTAGCGGTATAGTACAGAAATGAGCAAATCGCCCTCCTCCATTTCCACAGTGGAGGCGCAGATGGGAACGTTCTACAATTACAGGGTCAGGAAAGTCCCAAGCATCACGTTCTCCCTCCACGGACAATGGGACCACGGCATCAACCGATAAAAGACCAAAAGAACAAATCGCGAATTATCAACGGGTGATCAAAATAGGGCGACTCCCTGCGTTTCTAAAGACGTCGGCGACCATCACTGCGCGTGCGCAGAAACCGAATTCGGGAGGAGCGAAGCCTGTGCGCATGCGCAGTGCCGACGGGAGCGCCACCGCAGTAGCGTGACGTTAGAGTGCTCAGTCGGTCTATAATCGCGGACAGCCAAAGAAATGCAAGAATTGCGGGGCGGGGCCTATTGATGACCGCTCTTCTTGACTCGTAATTCGTTATATCGTTTTTTTTTTATTCAGCTGATGCCGCAATGCCATTGGCAGTGTAGAGATAACAAGATGGCAGGGACGCGCCTCTTCCTGCGTTCCTTAAACTGTCGGCAAATGGGTAGCATCTCAAATCTTTTTTTGTTTGTTCCGTAAGCATCCACCACAATCAATTTGCCCTTTGACCTCACTTCTCACGTATACGAGCCTCCACCGCACCTAGGGACGACAAAAAAGTCGAAGGCACGGCGTGTCCTAAATCAGACCAGATGTGGCCACGATCCCCGCCCCTTCCTCTTTCTCCTTCAATACCGCTCAGAGCCGCACCCCGTTTGATTGCGACAAAAAAAAATCAATTCGGAGGAGCAGCCGAGCACTCGGATTGCTGCGCCGGCGCTTATTCTGTACGCTTCGTCCCATCTAAGCCAGTCGGAACGCACTTCTTGCACCGAGGAATGACCCAAATGACTGTACCGGATTAGGGGACACGTTGCGACATTGGGGTAATCTAACAGAGAGAATTCGGACGGACCCAGCAGAGAATTAGGAACCCTCTATGTCGTGCTTGTGTGCCGTTGCAGAGAATATTGCTGAGTACGCGCACTGGAGCGATTAACGTTACGGGTAATATGAAAAGCGACAGTTGCTTAACTGCTATTTTTGAGGACAACCTCGGGTGGGAACGAAGGGTGGGGCGTGATATCTCAATTGTTTATTTAATATTTCGTATTAGCCTGTACGCTTAAATCTTGCACTCTTAAGACGGGGGCATAATGCTCGTGCATCCTACACAACGAGGTTGAGGGGCTTAGAGTGATAAACCGGAAGTTCGGAAGTGGCACCCCCCCCCCCCCCCCGGTTGCCGCCATGTTGTACGAAAATGTGACCACTCGTAACGTGACCTTACAAGAGCCATGACGTCGTCGTTACAACATTTTTACGCAAGATCGCTCTGGATCATCTGGATATTAACGCCTGTGAGACAGCATCAACCGTATCGCCGTATCAGTGCTCGGATTTCCGGATGTGTTCGAGGATCGATAGAACTTTGAGTGCTTTTAGCATGAAATTTTCACATTTTATTAGCTTTGTTTGAACGTTGGAATATCTGAAAATCGACGCGAAACGTATGCGTCGGACGTGGGGCCTAGGGGATTTTGTTTCAGCCCGGGGTAACTGCATAATCACAGCAACTTTTTGGCGAGGAACTTCCTGCGATCTTTACGTTTTGTACTTATCAACAATTTTACGATATAACTTCTAGCATAAAATATTCACAATTTTCTAGCGTTGCTTGAACGTTGGAATGTCTAAGAATCGAAGCAAAGGGTATACGTCGCGTTAGGGCCTAGGGAAAGTTGTTTCAGCCCTGCGTCACCGAATAACCATAGCAACTTTTAGCGAGGAAGCTCCCGCGATCTTTTAACGTTTTGTGCTAATCGACGATTCTACATTCGATCGCAATACTTTTTCGAAGTGAAAAGCTGGTGTTTGCTTAATTGATGTGCATGCGAACTCTTATAAAGCATTCGAACCAATCATTCGGGAAAAAAGTTCATTACTTATGTTTATAAAACAGTTTATTTGTCCCCTTGGAACTCAGAACACAGCAAGTCTTCACATTCTTGATTGATCTGTGCACAATATGTTGCATCCGATGTCCCTTAGAAATTACTATTAGTAGGCTCTTTACCTTGCCGATCCGTATCAATAGTCCACAGTAACCTACAAATGTATGATCATGCTCCTCTTTGGTAGTTGTCTAATCCATCATTCTAGCATCTAGAATCTTTTAAAAAAATGCAACCCCACTCTTTAGAGGTCCAGAGATAGAATTTCACATATCAATTCGTTAAGTGTAATGCAACTCGGAAATAGACAATTAACCGACATGTGCGAGGGCGGAGCTTAGTCGGAATCGTTATCAACCTCCTCTCCCATCTTCGCGCCTCCTTTCTCATGCGCAGAACACGAAAATGAGCCCATTTAAGAAGCGTATAGGAAACTTTTTTCATCAAGAGTGCATTGTATTAGTCGGTCAATTATTTACTTGTGCTAATTACCTGGACAAGACGAGTCATATTTGTGTTCATTGCTTGCTCGAAGAAGCAGTCTTGTTGAAAAATGTTGACTACCATTCCTTTCAGTCTCTGCCCCAATAGACTTTTTTTCAAAAGTGTAGGCTGCCTATACTTCGTTTCGCCCTAACTGGGAACAGGGCAACCGCTAGACCCCCCTCGAGCCAATCAGAGAGACGGAGTGAAGGTGTGCGACAAATTTTTGCAGACGAACACTCTGATGATATGTTGTCATGTGTCTCTCTCCAACGTGCATATTGACTCATCGAGACTGTAGCCTTCGCCGTTTGCCAAATTGTGATGAAACGAATTACAGTAGCTACTACTCTAATTAGCCAAGCCTTCGTACTTTGGGTATTTGTTTGACAAGAATGTTATGTCAGCCATCACTGTGAACTCGGTTCAGCGCCTATTTGACTCGAATGCTGCATTCGCGTTCAACATGAACTGGAACCCATTCGTGCGCTTTAAGCTGAAACAAATTGTGACAATTGTGTTGCTTGATGGGGTTTTGCAAAGGGTCTATTGTGTCATACATATGGGAAGTGGTCTGCCATAAAACAATGCATCAACACATATTATTAAACTAGATGCTCAGAGGTGTGTTTGTTTTTGCAATAAACAAGTTACAGCAATAATAATTTCTTGTGAGTGTAGTACTTGCTTTTGGTAGCTGGGCCCGTTTTGTGCTCATTAATGTCAGTGTGCTTTGATGTTATCATCATGTGTGTAGTTTTAAG
Organism: Ixodes persulcatus; assembly: GCA_013358835.2. Taxonomy (NCBI): domain Eukaryota; kingdom Metazoa; phylum Arthropoda; class Arachnida; order Ixodida; family Ixodidae; genus Ixodes; species Ixodes persulcatus. The sequence goes on from JABSTQ010003659.1 coordinate 15,620, forward strand.
TATCTTCTGTGCAATGCCTAAAAAGGCCCCTGGAGGGAATAAATTAATAAATAACATTTTCACATCACTGGAGTTGGTTTTCGGATGCACCACATGTTCAGGAGAGGTGGATCGAGTGCAGCCCCATGCAACAAGTCTGCCAGTCTGGTATAATATTGAAGGGTCAGAGATGCGAGTGTCCTCAAAAGGTCCAGCGCATTCAGTGAACAGAATTCTTGGTGTACAGACTCTGAAGGCGTAAAGGCAAGCGGAAATATGTTTTTTCGGTTAGTGAACCAAATATGTTTATTTCCACTTAATTACATAACTATTTATTATTAGCAGATGGTTCTATAACGAGTTCTTTCTGCGAAAGTCTCGTGTCAGGCGTTCAGTCATAGTACCTGTGCTCCTTGTCGGATGACGCTCCTGGCACGTCAATGTTCAGATGTGGCAACTTTGACCGACTGATGCCGTCTTGTAATCATACGTCATGTGCCGCCACTGACATCTGATGCGCTGAAGCTGCAGGGCTGGCTTCTAGTCCGCAAATTTTTCTGGTAGTTTTCTGCGTCAATGCAGCAAGCTCAGGCATGTATTGCTTACGTGACTGTGCCTTTTGCTGTACCGTTGACTTCATGGCTGGCAACAATGTTTGTCTGCTATCCAAGCCATTTCACTTCCGTTTCGTAATGTCGATTTCTTCTGCATCTTGCGACCACTGCAACTTGTGTACGTCCCGCTTGGCAAAGTAAAGTCGGGTGATGCTTGGTGTCCACTTTTGAGAAACACCAACCATTCTATCTCTTCAAGTCACTCAGCGGCATTCTCCCTCAAAGTTGAAAATTGTGTGCTTCGTTGAGTGTACACAGATAATTGGTTTCAGCAAATTATTACGTATTGTCCTTGGACGACAACCGACACCAAATCAACGGTCATTGCATTGCCGCTCACCTGCTTTGTCGTGCTTACCTCCCGTCAAGCTGATGGGGATCAGGAGCTTCGGGGTAATGTCGGCACCAAGGACAAAAGCTTCCGAAGACAATCCTCAATGTCCTGCGATCGCCCCTTGAGACGTGGTCGAGGGTCGTTCGGCACGAACCCTCGCAGGCCAATTCATGGGTACGGGCAGCTCCGGTAGACATGGTTGGCCTCATGCAGTGGTAGCAGAGTTGGTTTTTGGTTGGCCTTTCGCAACACCTCCGTTTTCCTCGGTGTGCTTTGTTCAGCGCGGACCTACACCCGATGTCGAGAATGCTTTGGCGTTGGGGTGTCTCGTTGAATTGGCATTGAATACTATTGGGTAGCCGGTGGCTGACGTCGTGACTTTGTGGCATAAGTCGCCCTCGGTTCGTCAGATGCCGCTTCGCTCGAAGACGAAGACCTCCAGTTGAAATGCCTGTCGAACTTGTTCCGAAACAATCTCGGCTATCAAAATAAAAGCTGGGCAACTGATGGCAAGAAGTAGCTTCCTGATCTCCTCCCGGACAATGTCGTGGGTGATGTTGCGGGATGCCTGGAAGGCTGGCGTCGACGTTGCAGCTGAACGACTCGAGTGTCGAGACGATGGGGAGTTGTTAATAGTGACAGGCTCGGGCCTGCAGTGTACATTCAATGTTGGAAGCCTCGGTGCTTTAAGTCAACCCTGAGACTGGGGAAAACAAAAAGGACAAACATGACAAAATCAATTTCGTTGTGTTTGACCTTCTTGTCTTTCCCAGTCTCAGGGTTGTCTTAAAGCATGAACGTAAACCAGCTCGCCTGCGCTCTATCACTCATTTCAGTAGGCGTTGGGGATATGAACCCTTCGACCGTTGTCGTGGGGTTGCGGACAAGGCTGCCGAAGGTATTGTTCCTCACATGAATGACATGGGATTCTTAGCTTCTTGTCTTCTGTAGCATCAGGGTTGGCGTGGGTGCTCGATCAGGCGCAAAACGTCCTCCACGAAGGCAGTGACGCTCTTGGGGCCATGTTCTAGACAGAATCAGAAATTCGGCTCTCTCTCGTCTATGGTGGCTGATGAATATGCACTTCAGCTCGATCTTGCAAACTTTCCACGACATTAAGGAGGATAGGTTCTGCAGAAGCTGGTTGTCTGTCCACCCACTGTGGCGGGCGACACGGTCATATTGTTCAATCGAGCCCTCGACGTCTTCATACACCTTGCGTGAAAGGGCGTCGGAGTGGGAGGTGCGACGCGCATGCAAACAATGGTGGGAGCGGACGCCGTTTGCTGCTACATGTTTGTCATTGTTGGCTTAGTCAGCTTCGGTTTTTCTGGCAAAAAGACCGAATTCCGGTGGTTCTTGCTGGTAGCAGCGACTGGCTCGGATTTCAGGTTCTTCGTGGTGTATTTCCGAGGTTCGTGCCTTGTGGTACTCGCTCTTCTTGCAGTTTTTCTGCCAGGCTCTAAGACGCGGGATGTTCCACCGCCCGTGTCCCGTTATCGGGCAACTCGGCTGAAGAGCCGCCAGGGTGCACACAGAGTGAAGGGCTATGGGTAAAGTACCCAGCACCTCCACCAGAACATACGATGACAGCTGAGCATAGGTGTGCAACCTTCCAGAATAGTAAATATTGATAGAAGATAGAACTGGAAAAAGCATCCGTGACAATATAACAAAACCGACAGAAGAGAGTCTATCCTGACCACTAAAGAAGCTGCACTGCTTTAGTGGCATTCTGCCCGAATCAATCCTCTCCTTCGGGGTTTGGCGACTGCCGTGGACGAACTGACCTGAAATGGATGTGGGACCGCTTTTCTGGTAATGAGCCGCTGCAGACTGTCGTCGCAAAGCGGCGTGAACGGGTGGACTGGGTAGGTAACACGCGCGATGAAATGTCCATACAGCTTGCAATTCGCGTAACGAGTGTTGATGAAACTTGTGTCTACGAAACGTGCAACAGACAAGCGGAATAATACCAACTGCAACACCTGTGCTCCGTGAATGTGCACGTCTATGCCAGAACAATTTAGTAAGCAGCACAACATCACCTAAAGCACGGCACAGGAACTACCAGCTTGAAGAGCTCTCCGGGGCGCCGCACAACCAAAGTGAGCCTTCGGTCATTTGAACGAAGCGGGCACCAGGATTGCACACTGCCAAGCACGACTCACGCCATTTCCGTCGCTAAACTGTGTATCCAAATATATTGCACACACTTCACTGCAGACCTCGAAGATTCCGATGGTAAACGAGAGCACAGAAACGTCGCCTTAAAAGTTATCCTAGCGTTATCCGAATCAATCCGAGGCCGAGCAACGTAGGGCCGATTGTCTCTCGTCGCAATATCCCCGTTGGTTACCAGCGAAATGCACACCGTTCCTCCTTATTTTCACGTTATACCTACGTCAGACACCACGCTGAACTCTAAAGTCGCTTTCGACCGGCCTCATATGACGGCTTCCGCGTCTGAAATCAAGTCGCCGACACGAATGATAACGAACAAAAGCATCCGACAAGCTCCGGCCCAGCTGAGGCCAGCAAGGAGGGCCAGCCGCTGCCTGGGCGCTGCCATCTTTTCTGTGACGTCACGTACTTGGTTTGGTCACGTGACGAGTGGTCAAATTTGTGTACAATGGCAGCGGCCTTGTGGGGGTCACTTTCGAGTGTAGACCGGAACCCCGGTTTATCGCTCTAAGCCCTCTACCTCGTTGATCATACAAAAGAAAGTCTGCATACAGATTCGAACGTGAGTCACCGCGGATGAGTGCTTCGAATTCTGCATGGCAATGAGTTGGATGAGAAAACTTGGCACGCGGCGATCGAACCACGGATCTTGCGGTGACTCGTGTTTCAGACTGTCTATTGTATCATGTATGAGCAGTTTAACCCCGGCTTTAAACGCATGGGTATAAGGTTTTTTTCTGTACTTTTTTAGGATGTTTAAGTTTCTGAATAAAATATCCAGTAACTTGGGAAGGGCCAGTGACCACCGGTCTACATATTAATCTTGCCAGAAAACAGGAAACTAACAGTGTGATTTGTATTCAAGCATACATAATCTAGATATAAATACCGATAAACACGCCTTCAAGAAAGAAGTTCTTTCTGTTTCTGTATTATTGCGGCAAAGGCGTTGGTAACACAGGATGTAGTGAGCTTTGAATGCGCGGTGATGTTGCACAGATGAGCTCGTTCCGTATTGAATGCAAAGGAGGAACGAACATCGTCTTGCATAAGCAGCTCTGACAGAAAGCCCCGTCAGACGCTAGCGTCCCAGCAGGAGCGGAACACAAAATTCGCATTACTTGCGGTCACACACCCCAATTTTAACCCTGCTATTTTCCGTCGCTTACTGTTCCTGTAAAATACCGTGCTTGATAACTTCACCTTCGTCTCGTGCGCTATGACCACCGTTTGTGTGAAGCGCATTCGCTCAACACCTCGCAGGCTATGGCGAAACTCGGGTGGTCAATCGTCCACAATTTATTTTGCCGGAAAAACCGGAAATAGTCTTTCGCATGGACAGTTTCCGGTTGGTACGAACCGTTCGGTTTGTGGTTATCCGCCAAAGCACCGGCACTTTCCGGCGCTTTTTCCGCCTGAGCTCCGAACTGCCGAGCGTGCAGGCGCCCGACTATATCCGGTATCGTCACATCCGAAATGGGAGAGGAGGTCAGGAAGAAAAAATTAGCGAAAGAATGAAACTGATCTGAGGTCACCTCAGCAGCCAATACTCGAGTCAATCCAAGCCGCTGGGACAATACCGCAAGGACAATGGAGGGACATGGGTGACGGCTGCGACAGCTCTCACTCAGTTCGCATCGTCGATGCTGTAACGGTAACAACTTTGTTACTTTTTGAAGAGTCGGACGGGCAGGCAGTGATAGTGGCAATGCTCAAAAGGACGTTATTTTGTTTAAAACACCCTCATTTTTTTTTTCTGCTCCTGAGCCGAGGCCAAAAATCAAGTACATCATACACGTCAGTTTGACGGTTCTATTGATATCTGTCATCCAAGATAGACTCTAATCCAAGCGTTGACTCGGAGGAATACACGTTTTTCTTGCGGATGTTTACAACCGACCCAAAACAAGTTACCAAATAAATGGGTGCAATTTTGACTCTGTGCACCCCAAGATGATAACGTGCGCCACCTAGCCATGAGCAAAGAAAATAGATTAAAAAAACGCGCGGTGTCTTGCTAGCAATGGCCAAAGTAAACTGTCCCTGTCTGGCCTTTCATGTTCGGGTGCTGAGAATCACGCGGTGTGCCGCCGCCGCCGTTTCGGTCACGCCTGCGATTGACCACACAAATTCGCCATAACAAGGCAGCCGTGCTAGATTTTTTTTATGGAACGCAGAATGGCCCCGAGTGCTGCATCGATCTTTTGGCTGCAACTCATGCTCATTCAGCGGACATGCGTTCCAGTAGAACGCTGGCGCAGCACTCATGTAACGCCCTTTCGCTACAGGAGTGCGTTGCAGAAAGTGGCAGAGAGCCAGCCATAAACAAAATGTGTTTCAAACAAATATGACTCTCAAGTTCATGACCAGGTGTATATAGACGACTAAAATGTTATGTAATTTCACCTTTCTCAGTTCGGTTATGTACAGTGTGTTCCTAAAAAAATGTCATCGTTCTTTTCACCGCAAGAATAAACTACGCATTGACAAATGCGAATTTACCGCCCAAATGTAGCGCTAGCGTTTGAAATCAGATGTGAAGTTTCAAAACCAACCTTTATCTTCTTCAAAAGATATAGGATGTTATTTTTTTTAATTTTGAATGGGAAGATGACGGCTGATGGGGCTTTCGAATACATGAAGCTGAATGGCGCGAGTTACCGAAAACTGGCGAAATCGGGTCCCCTTTTCGCATTTAAATTTTCCCACAGTATTTGATTGAGATATTTCGGACCTTAATTAGTGCACATTTTGACGGAAAATGAGCGTTTGCCGCTGCCTTTAGTTAATTTATGCAGTGAAAAAAAAAAAAAAAACACTATTATCTTTTTCTAACACGTTGTAATTGTTTCATGGTGCGACACTGCGACTTACTTTTTTTGCTTCCTTCACAGAAATCATGGATCCTGCGTGCATGAAAATTGTCGAACTTCAAATTTGTGGGGTGTTGGAATTATAACGTAACATAAAAATAACATATTTTAACTAATTCCAAACTCCCCGCTATAAACATAACAAGAATTGCGACTTTAGAGTTGTTTGTATTGGTTTGTTGTTTTTTTTTCAAATGCGTTACTTTATTTAAAATCTTTTTTTTTAATCTTTCAGTCCAATGGGCCCCATCCTCTTAAGTAAAGTACTATCAGTATGTCTTGTGTCCCCCCCACCTGTAATTCACGCCAAAGTAG